>LR749853.1:366255-660938 GCA_902729485.2 Mus minutoides
GTGATTTCTCAGGGGACACGGTGGCATGGGCCTTCCAGGTACCCCACCACTACCAGCGTATTATGTTTCATAATAAAGGGTCATTTTGAATGGTGGGGTTTCATGTTGCTATCCTCTTTGCCCCTGAGGGATATTGATAAAGTTATTTTTACTTTGGGTATATTTTATTCCAACAAAAATGACTGACAAAAGGATTAAAGACAGGTTTCTGGGCCATAAGGTCTCAGGTTGCAGGGATGGAAGGGAGGGTTCCCGGTGCTACCATCTGGCCCGCAGAACGCATCCCCAGGAAAGGAAATTGCTATCACTGAGGAGCTGGAGATGATCATAATGAGAGAAAGTCAGAGAGAAACAGGGCCCTTCCAGACAACCCTGGATCAGTGGTGGGGGTTCCGCGTGTGCCCTTCCCCCACTCCTGTTTGCTTCATAGGCTGTGATAACATTGGTGGTTTCAGGCAGAGCCTGTGTACACATGCATTTCCTCGTTTGCTACGGTAACATGGGATTCCTGTTTTTCTACCTCTATTCTTTGTGGTCCCTTGGGTCCTGGCTGTCAGAGCCGAGGACGCTGAACTCGCCCACACGCTCACATTGCCCCCATAATCACCCTTTGTCCCCGAGGGATTAGGTGAAGGGTGTGGTGAGCCAACCTGTAATATGCCCGCCTTTGCCTGCGTTACTTAGAGCCAGATGCCCGGGAGCAAACAGGCTCCTCCGCGGGATACAAAATGGAAGGGATGGCAGCGGCGAGCCTCCTGTGCAGTCTTCTCCCCAGAGAACTTTCCACAGGCAGGTCTGTATGTGCTGGGAGACAGCCTGTCTGTGTAGATCCCATCCCCCACTGAGAACAGCCGTGGGGGTTGGGAAGGCTCTCCTACACCTGAGCACATTCAGGAAGCGCTCAGTACTTAGCACTGTCTGGCACTATAGCACCCAAAGCTCGTTTCCCCCTCCCCGACCCCCAGCCTTTATGTCTTTTAGAGGTGTGGTGGAAGAATCCCAGAGTGGGTGATTTTCCTCTTGCCTTGGCTGCTGCAGAGAGACTGAAGCTTAGCTGAGTAACTTGTAACTTTTGAAATGAACGGAACTGTTTTTGGAGATCTCCCTCTCTGATCTACAGACACCTGTGATCTTCATCCTGAAATCTCCAGTATTCTATCTGTTCTCATCTTATTGAGCTCTAGAAGCCACTGACTGGGGCCTCAGTTTCCTTGTCTGTACTATAAAGGCTCCTTCCAATCCCAAAGCCCCCTGAGTCAGAACTATAGGTTTTGTTTAATTAGATTGTTTCCTAGAAAACAAGAAAAAAATATTCCAGAAAGGACATGGAAAATCACTCACAGGTAAGAAAGCAGGCTTGGGTAGCAGCATATGGAAATCATTAAAAATTTCCCTCTCACCTGGAATGGTGGTGCACACCTTTAATCCCAGCACTCAGGAGGCAGAGGCAGGTGGATTGCTGAGTTCGAGGCCAGCCTGGTCTACAGTGAGTTCCAGGACAGCCAGGGCTATACAGAGAAACCCTGTCTTGAAATCCAAAAAAGAAAAAAAAATTCCCTCTCCTACTTTCTAAGGCAGGATCTTATTATATAGCCCAGGCTGGTCTTGAGTTCTTGGTCCTCCTGCCTCAGCCTCCTGAGGGCAGGGATAGATGTTTCTTTACTCAGGAGCTGGGCTGGGTTAGGCCAGACACTCAATGCTCTCCAGCAAGTGTGCTCCGATATGAAGATGGAATCCTAGGAGCCATGCTAGAGAGGTTCCTTCCGAGCACGGCGTGTATCATGCTGAGACACCCAGGGACCCACACACGAGTGTGTGACCTGGCCTCTGTCTTTAGAAGGACACAAATAGGGAAATGATAGAATTAAAAAGAAATATGGAAATTGGCAAAGAGGTATAAGAGAGGCATGAAAAAGCCAAGATAGTAGGGGCTGGCGGAAGGAATAAGGAACGTGAACTCAGTGGGGGAGGGGAACAAACAAGCAAACCCCTTTGGCAGCAGGAGCAGACTGAACACCCATTCAGAGAGCAGCTGTTCTGTATTCCAAGGACTGTCTTTCAGTCTGTCAGTCTGTCTGTCACGAGGTTAGGTCATCTTTTCTGAATAGACTCTTGACTTCTGGGTCACTGAAGGTCTCTTTCTTGAGGAGGGTTCCCTGAATGAAAAGAATTATAAAAGGCTTTTTTTTTTTTTTTTTTTTTTTGAGTCAGGTTCTTATTATGTAGCCCTGGCTAGTCCAGAATTTACAATGTAGACCCAGCTGGGGTCAAATTCAGAAGTCTACCTGCCTCTGCCTCCTGAGTTCTTGGGTTAAAGGTGTGTTCCATCCACTGCCTGGCTTTTTTTTTTTTTTCCTCGTTCGGGTCAACCCTGCTCGCTCCGGCTGCCCCGGTTCGGCCCGGCTCGCTCTGGTTGGTCCAGTCCCTGCTCTCTTCCGTCCAAGGATTCATTTATTATTATTCATAAGTACACTATAGCTGACATCAGAGGAGGGCATCAGATCTTGTTACGGGTGGTTGTAAGCCACCATGTGGTTGCTGGGATTTGAACTCATCACCTTCAGAAGAGCAGTCAGGTGCTCTTACCTGCTGAGCCATCTCACCAGCCCCTGCCTGGCTTCTTAATAGCTTTGTATATGTTTGTTTGTTTGGTTGTTGTTGTTGTTGTTGTTTTATTGGTATTGAACAGAGAATAGCTGAGAGAATGCAGGGAAACTTGTTAAATCGGAGCTTTGCTGTGGAAGACGAGGATTTGGAGCTTGGGCGGCTTCTAAGCTTTAGTAGGAACATAAGAAGGAACAGCAACAATGGTATCCTTTTCCTCCATCCAGTAACAATGTATTATTGCCTTATACCGTTGCTGCCAAGGGTAAACAATACAAGCATCATGGGTTTTGAAGAACCAAGGTTACATCCCAAGTAAGATGGAGACTCCAGGGCCCAGATGCCTGGTTTAAGTCCTTCTCTCTGTACACTCTAGAACCTTGGCCAGTTACTTAGAATTCTGTATCTCACTTTCTTATCTACAAAATAAGAACCATACCAGGGTCCACGTCATAATGTGGATGATTAAGATGAGTAATGTCTCCAGTACTCCGAAGAGCACCTAGCCATAGATAGTCAATCTCATGCTACATAAACAGAGATGTCATTATGTTAATGGATTCTGCAGCAGCATTCCAACTGTGGGGATTGCTTTCTGGGCACTGAAGTGGAATTGCCTCTGCATTTAAACGGGGAGGAGAAAATAGGAGCATGGCGTTCTGCCCTGAACCTTGAGCCTCAGCTTTACCAAAGAACCATAAAAATACCTGGAAGGTCTGGAACCCAGGAGACACACCCTCGAAATCTTGGGAAAGCCTCCCTACCCTGCCCACACTTACCTACTTGGCTTGCACCAGGCCAAAGGTTCACATGTACTGGGATCTATTGTCCATGGAGCCTTGGCACGGATAACCTGTACTGAGGGCCTACAGTTGGCTAGATCAGCTCTGAGAGAGAGTAGCTGTGGAGACAGTTTACTGGCTTGGAATGTGGAACCAATTTGAAGAGAGCAAGACAGGCCAGGCTGACCAAAGGTGTAAGCATTTCTGACCTTGCACAGTCTAGGGTTGGACTCTGGGTAACGATGTGTCTCAGGGGGTTAGACTGCTTGCCTGTGTGCATGAAGCCCGGGAGTTCAATCTCTATTACCATAGAAACGGGGTGTGGATTGCCTGTAATCCTAGCCCTCAGGAAAGGCAAGTGGGAAGAAGTTCAAGGTCATCCTTTGCTACTTGACCAGTTCAAGGACAACCTGTTCCTAAAACTGGCTGGTTTTGTGGGTCAACTTGACACAAGTCATCAGTAAGGAAAGAGCCTCAGATGAGGAAATGCCTCCAGCTGTAAAGTATTTTCTCAATTAGTGATCAACTGGGGAGGATCCAGCCTGTTGTGGGCAGTGCCAACTCTGGGTGGGTGGTCCTGGGTCTATAAGAAAGCAGGCTGAGCAAGCCAGTAAGCATCAGCTCCTACCTCCAGGTTCCCACCGTGTTTGATTTCCTGTCCTGACTTCCTTTGATGATGAACAGCAATGTACAAGTACAAGCTGAATAAACCTTTTTCCTCCCCAACTTGCTTTTGGTCATGGTGTTTTGTTGCAGCCATAAAAACCCTAACTAAGACAGTCAGAGAAGATTCCAGAATCTGAAGGTGAAGAACATTTCATTGCTTATTTGAGTCTGAATGTGTGACACCAGTCACTAGCCTGGAGGATGTCAGATTTCGAGGTTCAGTGGGCTATCCCAATCTCTCTTTGATGCTCTTTCTTCGTGGGGCAGGTGCTACCATCCACATCCTCAGAGATCACTGAGGCATGGGGATGTTGGGTAGCCCTGTGGATGTCAGCCAGCTTTATCACAAACAGAACAGAGATTTTTTTTTTTTCTAACCAGTGTCTCCCTTTTCTTCTGCCATAGCAGGGCACCATTCTGCAGGTACCAACCTCCATCTGTCCGAGAAGAGGTGCCCTGAGCTGTTCCCTGAAGGTGTCACCCAGAAGGAAGAACAATAAGTCACAGGCAGGCGCTAGGAGCTGGGTTGTGATGGGGAGGCTGGTGTCTCATTCGCTCTGCTGGATTTCCTTACAGTGAGATAATCCCATCATTACAGATGGTAACTGTTCTTTCTTTCTTTCTTTCTTTCTTTCTTTCTTTCTTTCTTTCTTTCTTTCTTTCTTTCTTTCTTTCTTGGTTTGCCTGGAACTCACTTTGTAGACCAGGCTGGCCTTGAACTCAGAAATCTGCCTGCCTCTGCCTCCCAAGTGCTGGGACTAAAGGCGTGCGCCACCATGCCTGGCCTGTGCTCATTTCTACTCCTAGCTTTATTTCAAGGATGAGCCAACCAGAAAAAGTAGGTACTTGCCAAATATCCTGTGTCAACAGCCCTTTATATAGTCAGGGAGAAATCCGGATGGCCAGATACAGTCTGGCATACGTGTTCACTCTCACATACATAGAGTAGACGGGCTTCTTTTTAGGGTCGATATGTCTTCACTTGAGAAACTCTGCACGTACTCAGAAGAGGGGAACGGTGGGTCACAGCAGTGATGTGTTGAGTCAGTTTGTGGGCATAATTTTCAAAGGTTAGGTGTGAACAGAGACCACGATGACGCCCCATTGTGTATAGCTGACAATCAAGAGAGACAAATAAACGAAGCACAAGCTTGTTTTCATTATGTGTACAAAACAATGGGTTCCTCTTCCTCTGTGATGCTTTAGCACATATTGACACAATATTATTTTTATGTGAGCTTTAGCACATCCCACTCCTGCTTTAAATAGCTTGACCTCATTCTGATCACTGTACTGCTAAATAGAGAAATTTATTTCTGGCAAGGAAAAAAATTTTAAGGCAGTTCTGCCATCTGCTGGACAAATGAGGAATAGCAAAGAATTTGTTAGGAATTTGCGCATAGTGGTGCAGTGGCAGCCTCACTGTCTATGTAACCTATCTTTGCTGCTCTTTCAGTTCTGATTGCTCTTCCTCTTCCTCTCTTTCTCTCTCCCTCTCCCTCCCTCCCTCTCCCTTTCTCTCTCCCTCTCTCTCCCCACATGCACACACACAGGTCAGAGGTTGACATCGAGTATCTTTCTTTCTTGCTCTTTGATGTAATTTTTGAGATCCAGTCTCTCACAGTTCTCACCAGAGCTCACAGATCTGTCTTGGGCAGACAACAAATTCCAGAGATCTTCCTGTTTCCACCTCCAAAGCCAGGATCACAGATGTGTCCTGCTGAGCCTTGTTTTTCAATTTGTTTGTTTTTAATGTGGGTGTTGAGAATCCAAACTCAGGTCCTCCTACTTGTAACTAGATCACCTTCTGAGCCATCTCCCAATTCCTGCCAATCTGATTTTTTCAGGGCACACTTTTAAGTTCAGTCTGAGGGACAGGAGAGATGGCTCAGGGGTTAGTAGCACTTGCTGCTCTTCTAGAGGATCCAGTCCACCAGTTACAGATGGTCACACCAATATGACACCGTCCTCCAGTCTCTGTAAGGCACCAGGCATGCGTGTGGTACATGGGAGTATGTGCAGCAAAATGCCCATCCACATAAAACAATTTAAAAAAAAACCAACAACCAACAACTCAGGTTGAGAAACCCATGAGCAATTATGGGTTTTGCAACTCCATAATTATGTTATTACTGATGATCTTTATCATTTAATGCTCAACTGCAGGCAGAGATGATGGGACATTTTGACAGCCTCAATTTATGCAACTCACATTCCAAGTGTCTCTGCTTTGTTCTAGCATTTGCTGCAGGAGGGCAAACGTTGTCTGTGGAGGGAGAAGGTCTCCTAGCAATGATGCAGAGAGTATATTGACCCCAGATGTGAAGCTCCAAATTCTGACCCCCAACAAGTGCCAGCACAGAGCAAAAGGGCCATGTTTTCTGTGTTCTGTCCCCGTCCTTGGATTTCCTGTTAGAAGACAAAGGCAAATGCATCTATTGTGCTGGTCTCTCCATGGTTCCCCATCTCCCTTCTCTTTCTCCTTAGTCTTTATCATCTAATAACACTGTTGCATGTATTTTACTTACTTGAATGTATGTATGTGTGTGTGTATATGTGTGCATGTATGTATTGTTGGGGTCCATGAGTCACCCCATGCCATACATTTATCACTCTCAGTCAGAGGGGGATGGTTTATTGACCATTTGTTCCAGGACAAAATGATCAGGGCCACAGACCAGACTCAGGAGCTGACTGTGATCATGAATGTTTGCCACGGCCAGTTTATAAAGGTAAAAACCACAATGAGCTCATGTGTAGGTGCAGGAATCACTGCCTGGTGGTCAGCTCTGACTCAAGTTATTTTGGTTGGCTGGACATAATAGTTCTAACTTTATTTTTTGGTCTTAAGTGAAGCTTATGGTTCTGGAATTTTCTTTCTTTCTTTCTTTTTTTTTTTTTTTTTCGAGATAGGGTTTCTCTGTATAGCCCTGGCTGTCCTGGAACTCACTCTGTAGATCAGGCTGACCTCAAACTCAGAAATCCGTCTGCCTCTGCCTCCTGAGTGCTGGGATTAGAGGTGTGTGCCACCACGCCCGGCGGTTCTGGAATTTCTTAAGATTGACAAACCATAAAACATAACAGGTTATATGGTCAGATTGACCTGTTCTAAGTCAAGCTATTTTTCTGTGTCAGTAACAATATGAAATGACTGGCAGGCATGGAACAAAATGGCTGCAACTACACTGGGAGAGCAGGCTTCAATGTGTATGTACACACACACACACACACACACACACACACACACACACACACACGTTCTTGTGTTTCCAGGCTGGTCTCTAATTCCTGGCCTTAAAGTAATCCTCCCATATCACCCCAGGAGTAGCTGGATCCACAGGCATCCATACTTGTTTATTAATAAGCATTTGCTTATTTTTGTTGTTTGTTTCCTTCCAAAGCTCACCAAGGCTTTGACTTTCATTTCTGTGGGACCCTCAGGGTCTAGGAAAATGTCTGCCATCTACTAGCAACAAAAAGCATTTATGGAGCCAGTGAGCTAGCTTAGTGGGTAAAGGGGCTTGCCACCAAGCCTGACCTGAGATTGGTCTCCAAGACACAAAAGGATGAAGGAGAGAACTGTCTGCTGCAGGCTGTACTTTGACCTCTGTGTGTGCTGTGGCACACAAACGAATATATAAAAATTATATATATATATATATATATATATATATATATATATATATATGAATGAGATTGATTCATCTTATTTGATCTGTGTGACTGTTTTGCCTACATATATGTATGTGTACCATGTGCAAGCCTGGTACCCCAGGAGGTCAGAAAGAGGGGATCGGATCCCCTGGATCTAGAGTTACAGATTGTTATGAGCTGCTATGTGGGTGTTGGGAATTGAACCCAGGTACTCGGCAAAAACAAATGCTCTTAGCTGCTGAACCATCTCTCTAGTCCCCAGTGGGGGAAAATTTAAAAAAAAAAATATATATATATATATACAAGTGACATCCTGGCTCTTTCACCTTACACGGTCACAGTACCAGGCTTTAGCAGACTTGACATTTGTCTCAGCTGTGTGAGGACCTTCTGCAGAGATTTAAAGACTGCTGTGTCAGTGTTAGCAATAAAAAAAGGGCATGTATGAGGTGAGCAGGTCTTAGCCTAGCACCTAGCTGTCTTATCCAGTCACTAAGGAGCAAGGGATTCTAGGAAAACTTGGGAGAGAGTCCAGAAGGTGGAGAACTGGACGAAGTAAAGCCGTGAAGGCTGAGTATAAACGTGGAAGAGTTAGGAAATCCTGCCTGAAGCACACAGATAATTGGTGATTTATGAGTCTGTTTTAAATTATATAAAAGCAAGTCAGGTGTGGTAGTGCACTCCTTTAATCCCAGCACTAGGGAGACAGAGGCATACTGATCCTTGAGTTCAAGGCCAGCCTAGTCTACAGAGTGAGTTCCAGGAAAGCCAGGGCTACACAGAGAAGCCCTGTGAAACACAAATAAACAGCATAAATATAACATATATATATATATATATATATATATATATATATATATATATATATGTATATATATTTATATATATTTACTTTTTGTATATTACAAAGCATCAGTTCTTACATTGGTTCAGTACTGTTTTGAAGAATTGCATGACAGGTGCATGGCTTTGTTTTTATGACATCCTTATTTGCATAAACAGTGCAGGATCCCGGAGTTTGTGTACCTCACTTGTGTTTATGGTTCACCTACCCAATACAAAGCACAGACCAGCTCTACCTCCGCTCTGACACTCCTTGCAGCCAAAAAAAAAAAAAGGGCTTTCTTTGGGTTGACAATGTTTTTGTGACTTATTTGTCGCGTGACCTACGTCACCTATAAATAGAGTAATAGTTGTCCTTAACTCATAGAGATGAAGAAATAACAGACAGAAAGCGCCTTTCCACTCTGCCACACTTTACAGCAGCATCGAATCCAGGAAGAGGAAATAGCCAGCTCCATAGTTTTCTTTTTCTTTTTTTCCTAAGCTTCCAGCAGACCCTTCTCAAGGGAACCCTTCAGAGGTGCAGGTAGCTCCACCACCTAACTGGAATTTCTTCCGTTCGTCCTCTTCCGGTTAGCGAAGGAAGGATCGCATTTATCAGGACAAAGACATTTCACTAATAGCTTCCCTGTCTTTTCCACCCCGAAGCTGGTGACCTGGTGCGTTCTCTCTGGAAGATGGCAGTCTCTGGGCGCCAGAGGCTCCCCAAAGCTTCACAGACCCAAGAGCCCAGGACTACAACTCCCAGAGTCCTGCGCTCCAGGGCGCGCGCGTGCGTCGTAGTGGCCAAGAGGGGTGGAGCGGAGGTGTCCACCGTCGTGGGTTCTCCGTGCAGGTCTTCTGTTGTCGCGCTCTCTACTCTGGGCGCTTCGGTGCTTTTTAGCACCGGTCCAGGGGCAGGAGGAACTAGTGCTGGACCTTCGGCAGCATCTTGAACAGTCTTGAACAGGCCAGTGCCCCAAGGGTTAGGCTGTCAGTGAGCGCAGGCTGTGCCCGGTTCCAGCACCTTCCTGGTCCTTCCCTAGGAACAGACCTGGAGAGGCGCGGAGCGGAAGAGTGCGAGAGTTGCGGGACATCTACCAGGCCCAGTCCGAATTTCCAGGAAGCTCCGGAGAAGCTGTCCTCCTGACGTGTGAGGAGACCTGGTCGAACCCAGGCTGGCTATGAAGAGCGACGTCTCGGCGTCTGCAGCCCCTTTGAAAGGGCTCGTGGGCCCTCTGCGGAGCAGCGAGCCCGCACTCGCCCTCCCGGCTGTGTCACCCGCGGTGCACCTGCTGGAAGAGGCGGCCGATCTGTTGGTGGTGCACCTGGACTTCCATGCCGCACTAGAGACTTGTGAACGAGCCTGGCAGAGCCTGGCGGAGGAGCCCGTGAGTGACACGTACGTGCTGGGCCACGTTCCTTTCTGGATCCTTTTGGGGAGGAACTCGGTCTCCGAATTTCTGGCATTGTGAGATTGCGCCATCCTTACACCTTGCTTTCCCTAGGGGATCCTCTTTGAGAGAGGCTGGTTGCTCATCCTGCACCCGTGAGACTGTACAATGAAGTCAGATCGTGCAACCTTTTGGAGGGACGCCACAGTCAATTCTTTGCTCACCTTTTCAGTGCAGGAGGACAGGGTGGATGTCTTAAGTGTTCAGTCGTGAGGAGGTTCAGTAAGCAGGTAGCATCCTCCTTTGGGAACACACCTCCTATTTATTCCCGGCCTTGGCAGATCATAGAAAATGGGGGGGGGGGGGGGGTAGGTGTCAAGAAGCACACCGTTCTGTTCCTGTTGCAGGACTGGATGAACTGCCTTTAGATTGCTTGCTTTAGATTGCTCTTTGTAATGCATTGGCCTCCTCTGACAGCTGGGGGGCACTATTTCTCTGTGGAGTAAATCTTCCTGAGAGCTGTGTGAGGCCACCCTAGAGGAGGGAGTAGAATAGTCAAAGTTGACTGAAGAGAAGCAAACACTGGAGAGACTTGACTGTTTTAGAGGGATGAACGTTGCACACCGAATGTTGAGGGCTTTGTTTATATCCATTGGATATAGTTTTATAGGGTTTTGTTTTAACTCTTCATATTGAGACAGGGTTTCTCTGTGTAGCCCTGACCTGCAACTCACTGTGTAGACCAGGCTGGACTCCAACCCAGAGATCCACCTGCCTCTGCCTCTCAAGTTCTGGGATTAGAGGCATGTGCCACCATTGCCCGGCTGGACATAGATAATTCTAAAAGACCAGTTAAGTTCCTATAGGAGCACCCAGCCAGAAGCCTCACCCCCAAGCCCATTTCTCAGTCAGCACACTCTCAACTCCCACTCTCCGCCAGTGCGCGCCTACTTGCTTTATGTTCACGGTGTGCTGTTCCCACAAGGTTACCTTTCTCTTTGTTCAGTTCTTATTCCACTTGGCAGAGATGTGCGTTGGGCCATAGCTCGTGTGCCTCTAAGAGGTTTCCAGAACTTAACTCCAGGGTGGAAGGGCAGCCCAAGAGACCAGTGGTGAGGCCTGGGTCAATAAATAACAGAAAAGGTAAAGGTACTAGCCTCTGAGTCGGACACTGGCTTCCTGTGCCAGCATGGAAGATGGAGTGGAGAGAGGGAAACAGTCTGAACCTGACTTGTGTTTTCTGTTGTCAGCGCTGTGGAGGTGAAATGCTCTCTGTGTGTGGTGGGGATCCAGGCTTTGGCAGAAATGGATCGATGGAGAGAAGCCCTGTCCTGGGTTCTCCAGTATTACCAGGTTCCTGAAAAGCTGCCTCCCAAAGTCCTGGAGCTGTGGTAGGTCCTTGTGCTAGAATCGGGTCAGGGTCGAATCATGGGTCCTCGTGAGTTAGGGTCTCCTGACTCCTTTGTCCTTATTCCCAGTCAGTTCCCTTCGAATTCGGGTCTCAGCGTGTTCAAACCTCACACCACGACAATTAAGGATGAGAGGGGCGGGCTTTTGGGAGTAGGATAGAAGAGAGAGCACACACAGATAGTAGTGAAACAGGCTGATTGATGGGAGGACAGAGCCAATCACACTTCCTGATGCCTCCTGGGGATCTCTAATTCTTAGAAAAAATTCAGGTGTATGTGGGTATGTGTGTAAGTGGTATGTGTGTGGTGTGTGTGTGTATGTGTACATATGGGTGCACATGCATGTGTAGGCAGAGATCAGAGAAGGGTGCTTTGAGGCCTCTGTCACTCTCTGCTTTACTCCTTTGAGGCAGGGTCTCTCCCTGAACCTCACATTCTTAGCTAGGCTGATAGTCAGCAAACACCAGTGATTCTCCTGGTTCTTCCCCCTCAATGCTGGGATTACAGGCGTGGGTGGAGCCATGTCCAGCTTGTCACGTGGCTGCCAGGGTCCCAGCTCTGGGCCTCAGGCTTGGACAGCAAATATTTTACGTTTTGTCTTATTATGTGTAAGGGTGTTTTGTCTGAGTTGCCCACAGATGCCAGAAGACGGCATCGGATTCCCTGGACCTACGGTTACAGTCAGTTGTGAGCCTCTGTGTAGGTGCTGAGATTCAAACCTGGGTGCTCAGGAGGAACCCCCAGTGCTCTTAGCTTCTGAGCATCTTTCCAGCCCTCAGTCTCTAATTCTTAAAAGTTACTATTGTTTTTAAAAGTTATTTGTGTGTGCACATGAATGCACATACCACCCCCAGTCTCTAATAATAATATTATTATTTTTAAGATTATTATTTATTTTATGTATGTAAGTACACTGTCGCTGTCTTCAGATACACCACAAGAGAGCATTAGATCACATTACAGATGGGGTCGTGAGCTACCATGTGGTTGCTGGGAATTGAACCCAGGACCTCTGGAAGAGCAATCAGTGCTCTTAACCACTGAGCCATCTCTCCAGCCCCTGGTCTCTAATTCTTAACAGTGTCCATGCCCCAGAGGGACAGGCTGGAGGATCTGGGAGGGTAGGATTATAGACATTTGTGGTTTTGAAGATAAACCCCTATAGAGCACTGATTCTTTTTTTTGGGGGGGGTGGGGGACTGTGTTGTTTGGGGACACAGCATCCTTTTATACAGCAAAATGAAAGAGCCCGGAGCTGTGCTGGATGTGGCCGGTGCCTGGCTCCAAGACCCAGATAACCAGGGCCTTCCTGAATATGGGTCACTGGCCAAACTCCACCTCTTGCGGCTGCTGCTACCTTCGGGTCGCTTGGCAGAGGCTGAGGACCTGGCAGTGGGCTCTGCGGCCTTCAGCGAGGAGCAGCGGGTAGAAGTGCTCCAGGCCATCCGCACAGCACAGCAGGAGCACACGCAGGAGCACTCGGACTCCCAGGAGCCCCAGAAGCTGAGGCAGGAAGGTAGGACATGGGGCTTTGTGGCCTCTGCAAAGCAGTCCCGTGGCATCCCTTCTACATCGCTGAGATTCTTAAGCTGAGAAACTTAAGACTAACTCAGTGTTATATGCAAACCAAGCCAGACTCTGAAGTTGGAGCACAAGGAGAGTCTCACATGGGGTGGGAGTCGGGGGGTAGGGGTCTCCTGACCTTGACTTGTCTCTTGAAAAGAGACCCCTTTGGGTCTGATCAGACATCTCCTTGGGATCCTCTCACTAGATTTTTTTGCTTCCGGCAAGCTGGGGTGGTGCTATCACTCCTCCTCCAAACACTGGCCCCAATCCACACGCAGCTTAACTATGTAACTTATAAAGTAAAAATGGCCTTCTTCAGCTTTGGGTCGTTGTGCCCGGCCTCTTATCTGCCTTCACTGCACTAGAGCTTTTGAGTATTTTGTTTTCTCAGCTGAGGTCTGCCTCGTTCTTTAGCATATAGTAGTGCTACTCACTGGCTTCTGGTAACATACTTACAGGGCCATGGAGCGGACTTGGGAGTGGGGTTGTTCTGTTACAGGAACTTTAAAGGCCCTTGGGCCAGACCATCCTTCCTGCTCAGGCCCTTCAGACCCTCTCACCTCAGTCTGTGTGTGAAGACTTCCAGGGCTAGAAAATCACCTCTCTCCTGAAGCAGAACCTTCTGATTTTTAAAACAATATATAATTTATTTAAATATGTCTATGGAAGTGAGCATATAGTGTGTGTGTGTAAACTTGATTATATAAAAAAAGGTTGCATCCCTTTATTGTGTGGTGGAATAAATAAATAAATAAATAAATAAAAAATTTAGATATAGCAAATATGGTTGCAAATTAAAAACACAAAACCAAAACACAGAAATTAATCAGGTTGAAAGGCTGTACAGTTCAGTGAACTTCTACCTGGTTTCACCCTGGGATTATACTGTTGCACCAAATACATTTTTGTGTGCTTATCTGCCACCAGAAACAAAGTAACCATTTCAGAGCAGAACTAGGAAGGTTAGCTGTATCCCCCTCTTTCAGCACTTTCAGTCTTTGGACAGCTTAGGGATCATTAAGCCTTCTTTTTAAAATTTACGGAAAAACCTATTATTTTTATTGGAAACTGTCCTCATGTTCTCCAAAGTGCTGTTCAGTGGGGACCTGCTGGGGGACCTGCTGGGGGACCTGCTGGGGTAGATCCATTTGGTTGTCAGGTAGTGCTTTCAGGGGCTGCCCAGGCCACCATTGCCACCATTGCCACCATTGCCTTAGTTAGGTTCTATTGCTGTGACAAAATACCATGACTAAAGCGACTTGAGGAGGAAAAGGTTTATTTCATCCTACGTTCTACAGCACAGTCTGTCAGTAAAGGAAGAAGTCAGGGCAGGAGCTGATGCAGAGCCCACGGAGGCTGCTGCTTACTGGCTCGCTTCTCAGGTCTTGTCAGTCTGCTCTCTTATCCAACTCAGGACCACCAGCCTAGGGATGGTGCAGCCCCCAGTGGGATAGCCTCACCCACATCAATAATCAATCAAGAAAATGTCCCACAGGCTTACCCACAGGCCATCTGGTAGGGGCATTTTCTCAGGAGAGGTTCTCTCCCAAGACGATTCTAGACATGAGAATGAGCATAACCATAACCCGTGTGACAGGTCCAGGAGGTCGTCAGGACAGGCGTCACATCAGAATCCCAGTCGGAGTTCTGGATCGCTCTCTCTCTCTCTTCTTATTTATTTATTTATTTATTTATTTATTTATTTATTTAATGTTTGTGAGTTCACTGTTGCTGTCTTCAGACACACCAGAAGAGGGCATTGGATCCCATTTCAGATGGTTGTGAGCCACCATGTGGTTGCTGGGACTGGAACTCAGGACCTCTGGAAGAGCAGTCAGTGCTCTTAACTGCTGAGCCATCTCTCCATCCCGAGTTCTCTACTGCATATGTTAAAGGCCTTCCATTTCTTCGAGTTAATGTGTCACAATGATTTGACGCAAGTCAGTCCGTCATACGAAGAATGCTTACGTAGATGCGTAGGTCTTCTATCCACTGACGGCGTCTTCATACAGCCTGTTGTTAAACTTCTTGGATAGCTGTGGACCTACCAGATCACAAAGATCCATACAGTTCTGGTAGAATGCTTGCAAAGCATCTACAAGCTCATAGGACCCACCCTCAGCACTACAAAAGCCAAGTCAAACAAACCTTTCGACATTTCCTTTTGAACTGCTTGGTGAGCTGTGCAAGGGAATCATTCCCACTCACTTTGGATTGACTCTCCAGATCTGATTTGCCCGACTCACCCTGCGATGATGCTCTGTCCCCTGGCCAGGTTCGATCTCCCATAAGCTGCTGTCACGGCTGATGCTGCTTCGCCGGCTCTGGGGCTCTGTGGTGAGCCACCTCCTCTCGCAGCCCTTCAGAAAGGGCCTCCTGGCTGCCTTGATCCTCTGCCTCTTAATTCTACGGTTTGACCCAGGTGAGTGAAGGGCTGTGGCAACAGGGTCCCTGGGAGCAGGTGAGGCCTGGGAGGGAGCCACCTCCTGTGACAATGATCCTCCTCCTCAAAAAAGCAAGAGTCTGCCTCCTCTGGAGCAGGGACCAGGCCTAGAACCTAGAGAGCAGTTGGAGAACATTTCCCTGCCGCCCTGCATGCTGATGGACTCACCTGGGCCCTGCTCCATCCAGGGCGACCTCTAGTAGGAACATAACGTTAAGAAGCTTCCTTGAAGCCGGGCATGGTAGCGCACGCCTTTAATCCCAGCACTCGGGAGGCAGAGGCAGGCGGATTTCTGAGTTCGAGGCCAGCCTGGTCTACAGAGTGAGTTCCAGGATATCCAGGGCTGTACAGAGAAACCCTGTCTCGGAAAAGCTTCCTCGAGGTAACACCTAGAACACAGTGTGTTGATCCTGGCTAGTGTGACCCTGAAATTGTAAATAAAAGTCTGACGCATTTTAGAAGATGTGGGGAAAAATTTGAAACAGTTAAATGACATTCTGGTTTATAGAATTTTCCCTGACTGATGTGTGTGTTGGGCCTTTGCGTGATTAATCTTACCTTACTGTGACGTAGAGGTGAGACTTGGGAAAAACACCTGTGTAGTGGTCACAGATTCGCAGACACTGGGCCACAGTTAGGTGACTGCCGTTTGAAAAACACCCTCTCTCACTTAAAAAAAAAAAATCTTGCTGCATAGTGCGGAGTGCTGTCAACCCTTGGGTTTCTGCCTCCGAGATGCCAGGCTCCCGAGTGCATCACCAAGCCAGGCTTCTGCTTTTACCCTCTCGGGGTGGTCAAGTAGTCTGTACTTTTCTTAAGAATTTAGATGTAGGACAGGATTATGCAACTTTCAAAACCAAG
The DNA here is from genome assembly GCA_902729485.2 of Mus minutoides. NCBI lineage: Eukaryota > Metazoa > Chordata > Mammalia > Rodentia > Muridae > Mus > Mus minutoides. Next base: position 382,457 of record LR749853.1, read on the forward strand.
GAGAAATGAGAAACCTTTCATTTACTTTCACCGTTGGTTGAGAAATCTAATATCCAGAGTGACTAGACCAGAGTCCCACAGTTTGCCTGGTGTTAAAGCTGCCACCTTTAACTTTAGGTCCCTGTTTCCCTCACTTCCCCTCGCCTTTGTTGGACCCTGAGCAGGAATGTCCCCTCTGGACAGCCCTGTTGGTTATACAGGAAAGCCACCAGCAGCTTCCAAAGACCAGAAGAGCAGAAATGATGGGTGGGCAGACACACCCAAGTGAGAAGCTGGAAAAAGGGAAGTTTAGTTTCTGTGATTTCCCGGCTGTCCTCGACTCTCTCCTTTGCATACTTGATAAGAACTTAGAAGTTCCTTATGACTTCCCCTAAACCCTGATCTCCTAAATGGTGGTTAAGAATGCTGGAGGTTAATGTTGGCTACTCCAGATGCTGCTGCTGCTGCTGCTGCTGCTGCTGCTGCTGCTGCTGCTGCTGCTGCTGCTAACAATGATGGCAATGATCTTGACAGCCACTGGGCATTAAATTGAGGGTCTCATACCAGCAAGTGCTTTACCCACCCACTGAGCCATCTCCTTAGCCCTAAACGCTGCTCCTCCCCACCCCCATTTAGAGGGGCGGGTCTGTGTGTGTCTCATGGCCTTGACCAGGCTGGCCTCAACCTGGAGTCCCAGCTGAAGCTCCTGTCCCAGCTTTCTAAGGTGCTGGGGTATTTTTTCTGTTTAAGAAAGAAATATGCATTCCTTACTCTAGAGGCCAGGGCTGAGCTCAGACCCACGCTTGCCTGGTATGGACTAAGCCTGGGTTCAATTCCCAAGCACCACCTAGAACCTGGTGTGGTAGCTCACACGAAGTCCCAGCATTAAGAGAAGAAAGCAGAAGGCTCAGCTCGGCCATCCTTGCCTGTATAAGTTCCAGGCCAGCCTGGGCTACATGAGACCCAGAACATCTCAGAGTAAAACAACCTCCCAAATCAAACCAACATAAAAGGTAGAAATATGTATTTCCTGTATGTTTATTTTTAAAGTCTATAATCCAGACAAGAAAGGAAACGGACAGTAGAGTTTTCTTTATGTTCACTGTAGTTAATTTGTGGTAAAACTGTCACAGGGCTCCAACCTGAAAGGCAAAGCAAGGCACAAGTGTAGTGAAAGTCTTCCAGAAGGCTCTTCCCGGGGGCGGCAGCCAATGCTGCCAGTGCTATTGTTATTTCTTTCGGGAAGTAGAGTTGAGGCTTACTTTTTTTTGTTGTTGTTGTTTGTTTGTTTGTTTGTTTTTCGAGACAGGGTTTCTCTTTATAGCCCTGGCTGTCCTGGAACTCACCTCCTAGACCAGGCTGGCCTGGAACTCAGAAATCCTCCTGCCTCTGCCTCCCAAGTGCTGGGATTAAAGGCGTGTGCCACCACGACTAGACTTTTTTTTTTTTTTTTAGACTTAAAAAAATATGTATGTATGTGCACCACATGCATGCCTGTTACTTTTGGAAGGCAGAAGTATTGGCTCCCCTGGAACTTGAGTTACAAATGGTTGTGAGCCTCCAGGGTGGGTGCTGGGAACTGAACCTAGGTCCTTGCAAGAACACCAGGTGCTCTTAACTTCTGAGCTATCTCTCCAGCCCCAATGAAAAATTTGAATATAGGCCTAGGCTTGGGAGTTAAGAAAGAGGCATTTGGAAGAAAGCAAGACACACCTGAGACACACCCAAGACACGGGAAACATTGTGGAGGCTTCTCAGAGTCCTCCATCAGAAAGATTAAGATGAATATTTAAAGTTACTGTAATTCAAGTGGAGGAAACATCTCAGAGAAAGAGAAGTTCCTTGTTGGAGAGGCTGTGACTAGCAGGAGGCCTGGATGTGTTTTCTAGCTCCCATGGTGGGGCTGGGGGCAGAACACTTACTCATGCTGGTCTCTCCCTTCCCCACAGCAGCTCCTTCTTCGCTGCCCTTCCTCTACCAGCTGACCCAGCTCTTCCGCCGGATCCAGAAGGCCACACTTTCTCGGCTCTACCCCCTCACTGTCCGGGACTGAGTGGTCCTACCTGGCTGTCTCCACCTCTTACACTTCACATCTACAGAAGCGGAAAAGTTGAGCCCAGTGCCTAAGTCCAAGATGGCACCGTGGGAGTGGGCCCATTGGTTCTAGAAGGAGTGAGCAGGGCAGGTGAGCCTTGGCTGGCTGCCTTGGAACCCTCCCTTTGGTACCCCACTGTGGCTGGCCAGTGCACAGGACACAAGTCCCGCTGCCCAGAACACTGCAACAGCTCCTCAAAAAAGGGGGGTTAGGAGCAGGGAGTGGGGCTTGAGACATTCTGGTTTCTTGACAAAGGCAAGAGGGTGACTTTCCAGGTCGGTTGCTGAGGGACCTGGGATTTACAGATGTGGTGGAGTGGCCCTTGGGCATTTACCTCTGAAAACTGCTCTACAGCTCAGTATTTGAATTTGAGTAAAACCAGAGATCCATCGGTCCCCCATGCCCCTCCCCCACAACCCTCCCACAGATGCTGGAATCAGTCCACCATCCCCTCCCATTGGTCTGGAAGTGGGGCAAGAGGCTTTCTGCTAGAGGCATTTTGCTGTTCAGACAGGTTGTGGCTTCTGACCCACCCAGGTGGCCACCTGGAGCAAAGTGAGCCTGCCTGACCTTATCTCTGGGGAATGTGATCTTTCTAGGTGCCGCTGAGTCTTAGCTCAGTTTTCCAGCACGCCAGGGGCCAAGCGCTGCCCTCTGGGACCCAGTGTCTTCCCACCTACCCCACCACCTTTCGACCTGTCCAGCCAACTGTGTCTCACCACTGTCTCTCCTTGATCCTTTCTCTGGGTCCTAGTTGTGGTCCGTTGTTTGAATAATGCCCTAGTCTGCTCGTGTGGTGTGAAAAGTAGGCCAGGCTCAGGGCTGAGGGCTGAGGGCTGAAAATGGAACTGGGTAATCAGGTGAGCTGCAAGATCGCTGGGGGCGGGGCAGAGGGGCTGGGGGTGGGGCAAAGGTACCACCCCAGGGAGGAGGCGCTGCACAGCCTCAGCCTCAGCCTCAGCATTTCTGTGTAAGAAAATACAGGCTGCTCTGGGGCTGCCGGGAAGGAGGCCCTCAGCCACCCACCCACACTGGATCTCTGACATGGATGGCAAGAGTGCAGAGCCCACCCACACTGGATCTCTGACATGGATGGCAAGAGTGCAGAGGTTTTGCTAGCCTTTTGTTGGCTGATATTTAGGAACTGTGAGTCAACAGCTTTTCTCTAGAAGAGGAAATGTCACAGACACTTACTTAGAATTCCATCTAAACCCTGAAGACTTGGCAACTAGGGTCATCATTTTTTTGTATGCCTTTTAAGTAGACCCTAGATCACTGGGGAGGGAAAAGGATTCAGGAAGGGTTGAAATCCCTTCAGTGTTGCCCAACTTGGCCCAGAACGCCTGGGCTCCAGTGCTGAACTCTGCCCTCCAGCCTCAGAGTATCTGTGACTCACACACCTTTTGACAATGGTTTTAAAGTGAGGATCTACCCATTCACTGGCTTAGAAGAAACTCCTTAATGGCTTCCATGGCCCATAGGATACAAACCCAGATTCTTTTTAATGGAAACTTAGGCCAGTGTTTGCAGGTCTGGCTGACAGCTCCTTTGCTGTGTAGCCCTGATCCCTGAGCAGGCTGCATTCTAGCTGCCCGGACCTCCTCCGGCCTCCCTGTAATGGCTTAGCTGTAACTGCTAGAGGAGTCTTGTAGTAGCTCTGCTACAGACCCTTGGCTTTCCAGGCTCGCTCAAGGGTTACCCAGCATTCTTTGCTTTCCAGCCCATTTCCTGCCCCTCCTGCAGTGGGGGCTTGGTGGTGGGTGGTGCGACTATTTGCCTCTGCCAGTGCCTTCAGCTCCGTGAGGCTGCAGAGCAAGGCTGCGCAGTGTTTGAATCGGCTCACATTCCTGTGTGGGTGACTGTTGCCCAGGGTTCAGCCTTCTCGTCTGTAAGTCCGTCCTTTTCTCACAGGGCCTCTTCCGGGAGTAATGGGCACTTAGGACTCTTGGCACTTCCGACAACCCCCGAGGTGGAGTTCTTGTGAGGCCCAGCTGAGCATGGGCGGGTCCTCAGGGCTGAGTGGACTGGTAGAAGAGGGCATGCGCTTCTGGTGTGTGTGCCATCCTGTGCTGTGAAACCCTGAACAGATCGGCTTGTCTTTCTGCTCTCTCCTGACGCTCCTCACAGTCGTTCTTGCTGGTGGCCCGTGGGGCTCTGTTTATTTTTACCTGACTGCTGCAGGGCTGTCTGTACCCTAACCACCTGCCTATCCAGTCAGGAACTCGAATCCCAAACTGCTGCTGTTACTTTTTCCTTTCCAAGGATGTAGGCTGGTCCTCAGCTCTGGGCTTAAAGAGGTCAGAGTGAAGGGAGGGCCTTCTTGGTAGGTCCAGCACAGTAGCCACCAGCCAAAGCAAGCTTTTGAACACTTGAATTGTGGCTCATCCACGTGGACACATGCTGTAATTGTAAAACATGCACACTGGATTTCAAAGACCAAGTACTAAAAAATAAAATAAAAGAATGGAAACACAAAGATTTTTATATTGACTGTATATTGAAATAATATTTTGGATATATTGGGTTAAATAAAATCAATGAAAATAATTTCAGCTGTTTCTACTTTCTGTAGTGAGGCTTCTAGAATGTTTAAAATGTCTTATGCTGCTTGCATTTAGCTAGTGCCATTCAAGACACCACACATACTGGCTAGTCTCAGAGGGGGGATCGGTGTCCATGAAGAGCAGTGCATGCTGGGACTGGGAGATGCTAGGTCTAGAGAGTCTCAGTTGCAGATGGTATCTTGCAGCCACCTCTTTTAGTTAACGAAACTGAGACTCAGAAAGGTGAAACCATCTGTCCTAAGTCACAGCCTGAATAAGACCCAGGCCTCCTGATCCTCTAGTTTTCTGCCCCCACCCTCAATGTTCTCTGTCATTCTCTATCTGGAGTTCATTGTTAATAGGCAGATGTATCAGGGAAAACTGATAGAGTTGATCAGCCCTCAGGTGTCTGCAGTGTGCAATGTGGTACAAATATTCTAATTTAAGGAATGCCCAGGACAGCTGGAGCAGGTGTCCTATGGTTAGACAGGAGGCTGGGCTGGTGTGGGTGGTGGGATCAGGTAGAGGCAGGCAGGCAGCAGGATAGCCAGCACCTGAAGGAGATGTGACATGTAACATCCCCTGCTCTTGACATGTATATGTCTGCACATATGTGTATGAAGACCACTAGTATATTAGAGTTTTACACATACAAAACAATGCCTAAGGTGTAGAGGGGTCATCATGGGACACAAAGCTTGTCCCTTCTGTGCCTTCATTCCCATGCTCCATTTTCTGCCCTACCTAGGGCATCTGCTGCTGGGTCCTCAGATGTGTTTACACCTCCTTCAAGTTTTCCTTTCTCTTACACAGTGAAAGTACACTGTTTTACACACCCTTGCCACACTTAGAAAAAACAAAGAAAAACCAAAACCAACTTTACTGATCAAGGTGACTGCACCCTGCGCACACAGGCAGACCTGCCCCATTTTTCATAGTTGTATGACAGGATCACTTTCTCCTTTAAAGACAAAAACAGGCCCTGGGGAGATGGCTCAGTGGTTAAGATCACTTGTTACATTGCAGAGGGCTTCAGTGTGCTTCCCGGCATCCACACATGCTGGCTCAGCCATCGGCATCTCCAGTTCCAGGGGATCTGACCTCCTGGGGTATCAGGCACACAGTGGTACATATACATACATGCAGGCAAAATACCCCCACACATAAATCTCTGAGTTAAGAAAACAACCAAGCTCAGGGCTGGCGAGATGGCTCAGCGGTTAAGAGCACTGACTGCTCTTCTGAAGATCTCGAGTTCAAATCCCAGCAACCACATGGTGGCTCACAACCATCTGTAATGAGATCTGATGCCCTCTTCTGGTGTGTCTGAAGACAGCTACAGTGTACTCACATAATAAATATTTAAAACAACAAAACAAAAAAGAAAACAACCAACCTACTGATCAACCAACTTTTATGATGGTGTCCACACCACCACATGGCCTGGATTGGCCAATGGAGCCCTGGATGAAGTGATGGTTCTGATGGTGTCCACACTACCACATGGCCTGGATTGGCCAATGGAGCCCTGGATGAAGTGACGGTTCTGATGGTGTCCACACCACCACATGGCCTGGATTGGCCAATGGAGCCCTGGATGAAGTGACGGTTCTGATGGTGTCCACACCACCACATGGCCTGGATTGGCCGATGGAGCCTTGGATGAAGTGACGGTTCTGCTCCAGCCTCCTGAGTGCTGCTGCCACTGCTGGCCTCCAAAGATGATGGTCAGAGCTCTTTACTGTCTGGACTTGTATAAGTTTTTCCTAAACCCACAGGCTCCCTCGAAAGCTGTCAGAAGAAATGGCTGAAAGAGAAAGGTCTATGGGTACAGTGTCTGGGGAACGGGCAGCCCGACTTTCCACTGTTTGTAAAACGCTGCAGGTTCAGTGGACTTCGACCTCCCAGAGTGGAGAATTTGCCTCTGCCTTAGTTAGGCAAGCTGCTTGTTCCTGACCCTGGCTGATCTCACCCTGCTCATTGGAAGTTAACTGAGAAATGCTTAAATGTAGGCAGGCCCCTGTGCTGCTTCTCCCTCCGTGTTTTGCTCCCCTTCCTTGGTACTTTGAATTAGAAGGTAAATGCAATGAGCTTGATGCCTTGAGAAGCTTAGTAAGCCCTGCCCTGGGTTAAGTAGATCCAGATGTTGTCCGTTAGCCTCCGCGCCTTTTGATAAAACACAAGCATGTCTCTTTTATGGCTCTGGGGGTAATTCAGGGTCTCACATCTGCTAAACCTAACCCCTCTCATCAGCTACCGTTTTCCTTGTCCACCTATCTGAGGTCTTGCTTTTCACAACTTCAGTTGCCTTTGGTTAACCTTTGAGGGAACCAAACTGAATATACACAATACAGTAAGGTTGTGTGTGTGTGTGTGTGTGTGTGTGTGTGTGTGTGTGTGTGTGAGAGAGAGAGAGAGAGAGAGAGAGAGAGAGAGAGGAGAGAGAAGATGCCTTCCATAGTGATTGTTCTATATTATTACTAAGTATGTGATTAATTTCACACTGTATCCAACTTATAAACTTAACATTTTGTTTAACTATTATGTATGTGCACAGGCATGGCACAGCATCTGTACAGAGGTCAGAGGAAGACAACCCATGGGAGTTGGGTCTTTCCCTTCACCATATGGATCCTGGGAGTCAGCTCAGGTCTTCAGGCTTGGCTGTAAGCACCTTTACTTCCTGAGCCATCTTGCTGGCTCCCAATTTATTATCTTTATCTTTATCACATATATGTATATGATAAATATAATAAGGAATATGCATATATATATTATATATATATTAGTATTTCCCACTATCCTTAGCTCAGGCATCCACTGGGGGGTGGAGTTTCATTTCTTTAGATATCTTTAAGATAGAGGTACTGTGTGTGTGTGTGTGTGTGTGTGTGTGTGTGTAGTGTGATGATCCTCCTAATCGAGCTTGCTCAAACTGAACTCACCATGTAGCAGAGGATGGCCTTGAACTCCTGAGCTCTCTGCCTTCTCCCCAGCTGCTGGGATTGCAGGCCTTTGCTACCATGGCCTTCAGCTTTCTAGAGCTGTTTGTTTTGTTTGTAACACACTTAACCTTGGCAGCTTGCACTTGAGAGGGACTGAGGGGTAACTGGGCCTCTTCTGCTCCAAGAGAAGGGAGATGAACTTGGGAGGGCTCCACTGGGGACAGTGCCAGATAAGCCTGGCATGGCTACATGTGCCCAATCTTCACCGCCGGCAAGGGTTTTGTGGCCCACTTTTGGTTTTACTGCTACAGACCCAAGCTTACACCTCTCTCCTACTTTCTGGTAGCCTTTTGAAACTTTTTAACACCCCTTGACCCTTTCATCCTACCTAAGGTGGGGAGTGTTAGAATAAATCATATTCTATTATTACATATAGTGTAAGATCATATTTGAAGCCTTGGTTGAAAGTCCAAAGAACTTTTGTAGTCATATTTCAGTTTGAAAATTTAAAAAGCCACTTTAACAGTAATATCAGTGTTATTTATATGGAGATGTTTCTTGGGCAGAAAAATCAATTTGTATGGCTAAACTGTAACCAACAGTCCCCACCTTCAGAGGTGTTAGGCTCTGGAAAAAACATTCATACTTCTTTTTACTATATTGGTGTTAGAACCCAGGACCTAGACCAGGATCTGGAGCTCTGCCCCAGCCACTCCTTTTCCCATGCTGGCAGGACAGCTTTGCTGGCTGAGCTCCATGCTTTCTCCATCTCTGAGGGGCTGTGGAAGGTAACATGGGTGTAGGGAGGTGGGTGAGGAGTCTGGCCTGTGTGGTCCTTCTCTCACCCTTTGCTCTCTTAGAGTCTAGTTTTACCTCTGTGAGTCCAACTGCCACTGCCTTTATTTAGAAGTTTCCCAGCTCTGTTCTGAAGAGAACTTGGACCCATGTGGTCTCCACCATATTTCCTATCCCAGCTGTTGCCCTTTATTCCCAGTTGGTTTCGTTCCTTCCAGGGTTCTCTGTTCTTTGTTTTTCCAGTTTGTTTCTAACATGTAGCAACTCCTCAGCTGGGCTCCTCTTTCTGTGGGGCCAATGCTGTTGCTGCTCCTGAAATAACGTTTGTTTCCCTTTTCAGACTTTTTCTTACACTTAATTAAAAAAAAAAATCACTCTCCAGGTGTGATGGCACACAACTTTAATCCCAGCACCAAGAAGGTAGAAGCAGGGTGGATCTCTGAGTTTGAGGCTAGCTTGGTCTACAGAGTGAATTCCAGGACAGCCATTTCCTTCAGTCAAGAGACGTGTGTTTTGAAGAGGGTTAATAGTCAGTGTTCTTCCTGCCCCGTGCTCCTTAGCTGTGTGTCACCCTGCTCAGTGTGACGGTCGCCTTTCTAAGTACTTCCCATAGATTAGCAAATTGGATCTTGCAACACATCGTGAGGCAGGGCTGGAGATGACAAACCAGATATAGAAGGGCTTAGCAACTTACTTGCTGGGTTTTGTCTGTTAAAAAGTGGTGCTGGGATTGTAATCAAGGCTGACTGGCACCCGAGGTCAAATTCTTACCTTCCATTGTTGCACCTAGAATGAGGCTAGATGCATAAGAGGGTGTGTAATAAAGAGGAGATGGATGAAGTCAGATTTTGGTCTTGATAGTTAGAGGAAGGAAGGAATAGAAGCAGCAGGAGTTGGGGAGCAATAAAGGCAAACATCAAGGCTGTGGGGTGAGGGCAGGGAGGAGGAGGCAGCTTTGGTGCCTGTTTCTTATTGTCCTTGCTCAGCTCACCAGCACTGTGCCGCCAATGACTAAGACGGCTTGCTGGTTTCACCAGGATGACGCAGGTGGATGGGCCACACTCCCAGTTGCCACTGGCTTTAGCTGGATTCCAGCTGATAAGCTGCCTCTTACAAGAAGAGACACTTGCAGTGGTGGCGTACGCCTTTAATCCCAGCACTCGGGAGGCAGAGGCAGGCGGATTTCTGAGTTCGAGGCCAGCCTGGTCTACAGAGTGAGTTCCAGGACAGCCAGAGCTACTCAGAGAAACCCTGTCTCGGAAAAACAAAACCAAAACCAAACAAAAACAAAAAAAGAAGAGACACTTGGTGCCTTTGGTTCTCTCCAAAGGGTTGTCTGAGTTTCTGCTTCTTCTCCTTAGTCTAGTACAAAGGTGGGAGCTGGCATAACTGCCTGTGACCCTGAAATGCTGTCATACCTAGTCCTGGTCTCTCTTTGGCCTCCTTCTGGCAAACACATACAGATCTAGGAAATCCTGAGTGTCCCGCTGCTCTCCTCTTTGTAGCAGTGTAATGTTCTGTCCCATTCACGGTTTTCATTGTCTCCTAGCGGGCTTGTTTTTATAGATCTGTAGACAGTGGCCAAAAGACATGCTTGTATATGTGTGTGTGTGTGTGTGTGTGTGTGTGTGTGTGTGTGTGTGTGTGTGTTAGTGTATTCTGGAACTCAGAGTTTTTTGCATGCTAAGCACAAACTACTGCCAAGCTGCAAGGATTAGTAATCCCCCACCCCTTTTTTTTAAAACAAGGTATATGTGATGGTTTGTATATGCTTGGCCCAGGGAGTGGCAATATTAGAAGGTGTGGCCCTGTTGGATTAGGTGTGACCTAGTTGGAGTAGGTGTGTCACTGTGGGTGTGGGCTTTAAGACCCTCATCCTAACTGCCTGGAAGCCAGTATTCTGCTAGTGTAAGACTCTGGTGAGCCTTAGCTTACCAGGGGAGTGGGGGATCCGATGCAAAAAGCAAGAGGAATTTATTGTTCCAACATGTTGGGGTCGCTCTGCAAATGGAGAGAGAAGGACCACTAGCAGCACGTCCTGTGTGCCTTTATACAGTTCCCTAGGCAGAAGTTCCCTAGAAGCCATTGGGCACAATGTGATTGGCAGAACAGTATGACTTTTAAACTGATTGGCCTATAGGGAATGAGGTGGGCAGCTAACAGGTTGCAGAATGCGTCTATGAGCTCCAGTGCTTGGTCCCTCCTCCCTGTGCTCTGAGGAATGTAATTAGCCCTCCCTTCCAGAGGGGAGCAGCAGTGCCTGTGTTCTTTATGACCTTTGGCTTCCATGAGGGGAGGGGTCTGGTGGACTTTTCTAAAGTTCCTGAGCTGACTTCTTCAGCAGCAGCCTTCAGATGAAGATGTAGAACTCTCAGCTCCTCCTGCATCATGCCTGCCTGGATGCTGTCATGTTCCTGCCTTGATGATAAAGGACTGAATCTCTAAACCTGTAAGCCAGCCCCAATTAAATGTTGTCCTTATAAGATTTGCTTTGGTCATGGTATCTGTTCACAGCAGTAAAGCCCTAAGACAATATATACTGGGAGGAATAAATAAATTAAAAAACCCCAACAAGGTATGTATTCAATGGTGCACTTCTGCTGTATGAGGGAGTGGGCCTGGTGGAATGGTATTTAGGGGTTTGACTCCTGAGACCTTAATTTGTGAATTGATATCATGGTTCCCATTGTTTTAACAAATCATCTTTCCAGTGCTTCAGTTTCTTTAAAATATACAGGTGTTATCTGAGTTGACTTGACTTTAGATGTCTTGAGGGATCTACCCTTTAGATGCTGGCCTCTAGGGTGCCTGAAGCAATTGATGGAGGAGATAATAGGTTTTTCTTGGTCCCTTGACCTTAAATGGCCTCTGCATTTTGTTCTCTGTGCAGTCTTCACTTTCAGCTCCAAATGCTGACTGCCTTCTACTGAGCTCCAAGGGTGGTCTGTGTGGTTAACTGGTGTCGTTAAAAAGCCACCACCAGGGTCTGTGGTGCCACCAGAGGCCGTGTTGGTGTCTGTGGCCCATGCTGCTGCCCCAGGCTGTGATGAAGCCTGAGATCCACGTGGATGTAGCGGTCAGTGCTGCTGACTGCCGACTTGGTGATGGCCTCAGGCTTGGCTGCCTTGGAGGTCTATGCAGATGTGAGTGGCTTGTGTAGCTACCTGAGGGCCATGAGTGGATCAGGGTCTAGGTATGGCTAAAGGCTGTGTTGATGTCTGTGGCCCGTGTTACCACCAAAGGCCATGCAGATAGATGTCTGTGGTCTGGACTGCCACCTGAAGCCATGCTGAGGTCCGATGGCCTTGCTGAGCTGTCCCTGCCCCCTGCTGACTACGGCATGGGAGCAACAATGGTAATGTGAGCACAGGAGAGAGCTGGCCCAGGTGGTGTAGGTATGCCAAAGCTCTCTTGCCCCTTGCTGGCCACCATTCAGTGGCACGGGGGCCTGGTGGCGGTCCAGGCTAAGCTACCACTTGGGCCTAGATCCAGGCCTTTGAGTCAGCCCACCCCAACATCTCCCATATCTATGAGCTGCTGGGGCTCATGAAGGAGCTGAGCTTTTGGAACCAAAGCTGTAGGATTCCCATGACTTAGGGCATCTGCTAGGAGTCTCAGCAGGGGTCCTGTATTGACATGTAGCAGAAGCCAGAGGCCTTGAACCAGATCAACGACTCATTACAATGAGCATTTGCAAGTAAAACTGGGCAAAAGGGACTCTGTGACACACTGAAGCTCCCGATGCCACTGTGATAAAGGGACACGTGATGGAGAGGCGGGAAAGACAGAGGAACAGGGTGGTATGTGCAAGGCAGAACTGGAGACCCAACCGCTATGCTAGGTGTGACAGAAGGCTGTGGCTGATGGAGGACCAGGTTGCTGCCCAGAGGGGTCAGCGAGACTTTTTGCTGTTGTTGTTGTTGTTAATTTTAAATTTTTATTTTTTTTTTGCAGGAGAGGTTACAAGGGTTGGGGTGGCCATGAAATAATTGGGAAATGAGGGATTGGGATGCATGATGAGAAATCCCCAAAGAGTCAAAAAATATTATGTTGGGGGAAAAAAACCTTTAAGGGCACTTCCTATTCCCAATAACAAGAGTTGAACAAGAGTTGAAACTGAAGAAGCTAAAGAGACCATCACCTGCAAGCTACCATTTGTGATTTTAGCTAGTCAGCATGGTAGGGGTGTGGAGAATCAGGGCCAGTGTGAAGATGTGGTCTTCTCCAGCTTGAGACAGAGCCACCCAGCCACCCAGCCACCCAAAGTCTACTTCGGGAGAATTCTCTAGGAGAAGGGCCACTAGGATGGGTAGTCTTAAGGTTGTCCTGAGATCTGCTTTTTCCCTGGTGGTAACCTGGTTACATCAGCCGTAACCATGGAGACTTGAAAAGGGGGCCACTGTATCTGTGACGTTATGGTCCAAATGTTCACCTTTCCTTTTCCAAATGCCCTTCAGACTCTGAGATAGAAAGGCTGGAATATTAATGCTTAAAGTATGTTAAGGCGGTAGGGGACACACAACACTAATTACCGATGTCAAGTACTTGAATCTAGGTTGTTTCTCGATGAGATGTTGCTTGCTGTCGGTCACAGGTCATGGGCACCTGGACGTGGAGGCTTCTTCCTAGTTCTTTCCACAGGGTAAACTCCACCCCTTTCCTGTCAGCATCCTTCAGGTCTAAGCCAAGAGAACGTGGACAAGCCCCTTCACATAAGGTTTGGCTTCCCAGTTGTGGGTTCACAGCCAGCAATCACACTGAAGCTCAGGCCTCTGCCATCAGACTCCTGGATGTGAAGGCAAACTCTGTTTTTTTCCAGTTGTCTAATGAGGACTAAGAATCAAGGTCTGTAGGTCTCGAATTCTTTGTATGTACAATGAAAGTGATAATTTTTTTTTTCTGTAGGCTGTTGGGAGAAATAAAGGAAATAACACACAGAAAGAATTTACTCAGTATCAGGACAAATAAATGTGAACATCACCAGTAGGCCTGGATCCCGGCCCCTCAGGAGGGTGAGATCCAAAGCCTTGTAAGTTTAAGGTTAGCCCAGGTAATGCGGTGACACTGTCTCAAGAATAAAAGGTAAAAAAAAGAAGCTGGGTGGGGTTGGCTCACACCTTTAATCTCAGCACTCAGGAGGCAGATCTCTTGAGTCTGAGGCTGGCCTGGTCTTCAGAGTAAGTTCCAGGATACCAGGGCTATACAGAGAAGAGAAACCCTGCCAGAAAGAAAGAAAGAAAGAAAGAAAGAAAGAAAGAAAGAAAGAGAGAGAGAGAGAGAGAGAGAGAGAGAGAGAGAGAAAGAAAGAAAGAAAGAAAGAAAGAAAGAAAGAAAGAAATAACAAGGACTGTGGATATATCGGTTATAGGGTGCTTGTCTAGCCAAGGTGAAGACTACCACAGACACAAATATGCATATACATATTCATTCCTATGTAGACTAACTTTTCCTGTTTATTCTGTAGATGTTATCTCCTATTCAAATGAGTATGGCTCAACTTTTAGGTCATTGCAACTGTTCCAGTAATCTGAACTCACAAAAAGTGCATACCAGGAGTATGTATGTCACACCAGCTAACCAGAGTTCGGGGTGGAGGTAGAGGTCTTTCCTTCAGAAGGTTTTTCAAATGCACTGTGTGTGATTGCTTTCTCACATACAGCCTGCATTTGATGTAGCTTCTCTCTTTGCAGACAGGGGATCTTATTAGGTTCCTCCAAGGAATGGAAATGTATGTACTTATCTACCTAGATGTAGATTAAAGAGATTTATTCCATTTACATATGCTGCACTGGGGCTCAAACCCAGAACTTTGCCCCTTCTAGGGTGATGCTGGACCATCAAGCCCACACCCCCAACTGTAATGAGGTTGATCTTTTTTTTTTTCTTCACTTTTTAAAAATTTATTATTAGAGAGTTTCTTCATTTACATTTCAAGTGTTATCCAAAAAGTCCCCTATATCCTCCCCCCGCCCTGCTCCCCTACCCTCTCTCTCCCGCTACTTGACCCTGGCATTCCCCTGGGGCCTATAAACATTGCTAGACCAAGGGCCTTTCTTCCCGAATAATGGCCAACTAGGCCATCTTCTAATACATATACAGCTAAAGACATGAGCTCTGGGGGTTCTGATTAGTTCATATTGTTGTTCCATCTATAGGGTTGCAGACCCCTACAACTCTTGGGTACTCTCTCTAGCTCCTACATTAGGGACCCTGTGTACTGCCCTATAGATGATTGTGAGCATCCACTTCTGCGTTTGTCAGGAACTGTCAAAGCTTCCCAGGAGACAGCTATATCAGGGTCCTTTCAGAGGTTGATCATAAAGATTGATGCATGCTATTGTGGCGGCTGAAGTGCTGAGTTGTGCAACCTGCAGGCTGTAGACACCAAGGAAAGTCCATGATGTCAGTTCTAATCCAAATGCAAGAAAGTACAGACGCTCCCTTGTAACTTAGCTCTCTGCTCTGTTCTGTTCTTCATTTGGGTGAGCCCATCCGCAGGTAGGAACCCATCTGATTAATTTGATGCCAATTTCATTTAGAAATGCTCTCACAGATATACCCAGATGTTTGACACCCTGTAGTCCAGTTAAAGTAGCAACACACACACACACACACACACACACACACACACACACACACTCACACACACATTCATGCACATAGGAATGGGAAAACCATGTCCTTTGTCTTTCAGAACTTCTACTCAGTGAGGGCACATGGGATAAGGGGTAGGACGGGGGAGCAGGGGAGTATCAGTAACCATCCTGGCGTTGCTGAGGCCAAATAATTATAAGAACGAGGACTTAAATATCAAAAATAAGCACATGCTTCTTTTACTTTTTAAATTATCATATTTATGAGGTCCTGTGTGATTCTTTCCATTTTATTTTGTGTGTGTGGGTTTGCCTGTGTGTGTGTCTGGGCACTGTGTGCACAGTGGTGGTGGAGGCCAGAAAGAACATTGGGTCCTCTTGGACTGGAGTTTCAGACAGCTGTGAGCCTCCACGTGGGGGCTGGAGATTGAACCTGGGTCCTCTGAGAGAGCAGCCAGTGCTCCTAACTGCTGAGCCATCTCTCCTGCCCCCAGTACACATTTCTAATTCTAAAGTCTCTGACAATCCTCTCAGGCTGCGAGAGCCAAATACAAAACCGGGCATCGTAAAAGGTAGAAATGTGTCTTCTAGGGCTGAAGATCCAAGATCAAGTGCAGGTAGCGTGAGATTCTCCTGAGGCTTGTCTCCTTAGCGTGCAGCTGGCTGCCTTACTGTGCCCTCACGTGACCTGTGGGACTGTATCTCTAGACGCTCTCCCTCTTTTTATAAGGATACCAGTACTGTTGGATTAGGGCCTTAACCTTTATTCCCCACAACATAACATTTTTATTGATTCTCTGGGAATTTCACATCATGCACCCGATCACACTCATTTCTCAGTCCTTCCACGTCTGTCTCCCCATTTATGTGACCCTCCCTCCAAAACGTAAAAATAAAAATAAGAAAAAATGGGAAAAACAAACAAACAAACAAACAGACAAACAGACAAACAAACCCAAGTCCAATTGTGTTATCTATATACTCACTGGAGCATGGTCAAACCTGCCCCTTAAATAGAATGGAGTCCTTCCTCTCCCGCATCCCTGCCAGAAGCCATCAATTGTGGAGAGCCACACGTCAGTATCCTCTTTTTAAGAGCTCTCTTTAATGGCTTCCTGTCTAGGCTGCTACTTTTTTGGTGTTGGGGGTTGTCACAGAAGCCTTCCACGTCCCTCCCTCTCAACCATGTGTCTGCAGTCAGCAGTGTTGCAGCAAAAGTAGCTTCCTTGCTTTTCACAGCCAGCAGGAGAGTAGATCACCTCGACAAGGTTTCTGGCCACAGCACAGACCATGAACACTGCCCCCATGAGCCCAGACATAGCGGGGGCCATAGCCCTAGGCAGCAGCGTGGGCCCTGACGTTACCATGGTCTCAGGTGGCAGTGGAGGCCGCCTGAGTCACTATGGCCCTTGGCTGCTGTATAGCCCTCAGGGCCTTATTTTATGTGTATGGATTTTTTTTGTCTTTGTTTTTATTTATTGTTTTTCAAGACAGGGTTTCATTGTGTAGCCCTGGCTTTCCTGGTCACTCTGTAGAACAGGTTGGTCTTGAACTCACAGAGATCTACTTGCCTCTGCCTCCCAAATGCTAGGATCAAAGGCGTGCACCTCCACTGCCCCACTATGTGTATGGATGTTTTGCCTGCATATATGTCTCTGTACAACATGCATGTGGTACCTGAGCAGGCCAGACTGAGCAGGCCAGAAGAGGACTTCAGAACCTCTGGAGTTGGAGTGACAGAGTGTTATGAGCTGCCATGTGGGTGCTGGGAATTGAACTCTGGTCCTCTGCCTAAGTAACAAGTGGTCTTAAGATTAAACCATCTCTGGCCGGGCGTGGTGGCGCACGCCTTTGATCCCAGCACTTGGGAGGCAGAGGCAGGCAGATTTCTGAGTTCGAGGCCAGCCTGGTCTAAAAAGTGAGTTCCAGGACAGCCAGGGCTATACAGAGAAACCCTGTCTCGAAAGAAAAAAAAAAAAAAAAAAAGATTAAACCATCTCAGCCAGGAGTGGTGGTGCATGCCTTTAATCCCAGCACTTGGGAGGCAGAGGCAGGCGGATTTCTGAGTTCAAGGCCAGCCTGGTCTACAGAGTGAGTTCCAGGACAGTCAGGACTGCACAGAGAAACCCTGTCTCCAAAAAACCAAACCAAACCAAACCAAACCAAACCAAACCAAACCAAACCAAACCAAACCAAACCAAAAGATTAAACCATCTCTCAGCCCTAGGGTTTTCTCCTTAATCTAAAAAGGCCCTATCTTCAACTACACCCCACTGGGGATTAGTACTTCAGGAAGTGGGGGTGGGTGTAGATGCTAACAGTTCCATAAATGACAATAAACATTCCTTTTCTTTCCTCTGGAACCAAAAGGTTTAGCACTCATAGTATAGCCATGGCTCATCATAGGGGTGAGATATTCAAGGATATCATCATTATAAGATGCAATTGGATGTCATCATTGTGACTAGCATCATCAACTTTTTCCTGAAACAGTAAGAGCCTGTTCATAGTATATTTGATCACTTACAAAGAAGACTTGAAAAATTAACTTATTCAGGTTCATTGTCTGAGCCTTGGTGGGGCAGGCAGTAAGCCAAACAGTGTAACACAGATGTCGCAATTTTATAGGCATGTTGAGACAGAAGTACACACAACATGTAATCCAAAGCATATAAAATGGTAAGTGGTAAATGAACAGAAGTAATAGAATATGCCATAGGAAGAAAAATAAATCGTGGAACTAATAATAGTAACCATCCTTTATTGAGCATTTGCCATGTGTTTAACTGTGAGTCTCCATTTTATTATTATTATTATTATTACTATTATTATTATTATTATTATTATTATTATTATTATTATTGAGACAGGGTTTCTCTATGCAGCCCTGGCTGTCCTGGAACTCACTCTGTAGACCAGGCTGGCTCAAACTCACAGAGATCTGTTTGCCTCTGCCTCCGGAATGGTGGGATTAAAGGCGTCTACCACCACCTGACTGAGTAGCCACTTTTAAGCTATTACAGTATAAGACTGAGACCTACCTGGGTCCTTCCTCTGTGTGGGCACTGTGATGCTACAGGGAAGCTGCTGGCCCCGCACTTCTGTCCCCAGAACTCTTCATGTGTGTTACAGCAGTGAAGGAGGCTTATCTGGAGTCCTTGGGGTAGGCGGTTCCAGTTTGGAGGCTGTGCATCAGTGGGAAGTGTGTTCAGTACTTTCTCCCATGCAAAGATGATTAAAACATGTATCCTCTCCTCAAGAAACTCATAGATAAATACATGAATGGTGAGCCAACAGAATAAACTACTACCTAGATAAGTTTTACTCTGCTGCTTCCTGAGTGCAGAAGCGAAGGTATGTCTTCCTCTATGTTTGGAAACAGAGTCAACATCTGGCCACAGCAGCCCCACCTACATCTTGAAGAACTTTTGACTTCCCATGGTGACTTGTGTGGTGGGCAGAGAAAAGAGGGAGGGAAGAAAAGCTGGGTTACATCTCTAAGTATGAAGTGACCCTTGATAGGGAATTCTGTGTTGAGGTTCAGGCGTAAGAAGCATGTAGCCACAACCAACGAGGAGACAAAGGGACTTGTGGAGCCTTTTAGTAATGTGGGCAACTAGAGAGGCTCTTAAGCTGGGCATGGTAGCACACACTTTGGAAGTAGTGGCAGGTGGATCTCTGTGAGTTCCAGGCCAGCTTGATTTACAAAGCAAGTTCCAGGACAGCTAGGGCTACAGGCTAGGTGAGCCCCTACCCCTACCCAACTAGATGGAGGGTGAGGAAATCCCTTGCTCTTCAGTGTCATCTGTGGCCACTAAGAGGAGGTCCTAACAGGGCAGAGGCAGTGAGAACCCTGATATTCTGGGGTACATGCAAAGTGACTCATTTGGGGATTAAGTAGGAAAGGCTCTTATAGGAGCGGGTCAGGAGGAGACTTGAGAATCATGGAGATATTCTGAAAGTATTTAAAACAGCGCTGAATCCCTGAATCCACTATGGAGGGCTTTCAGCAGATGTAGATGCCATCTTACTGACTTCTCTGGTAACCAGGCAGGCAGTGGTGGAAGCTGAAGTTTGGGCTCTGACCCAGAGCTGGTCGGATCCTGCAGGCTCTCCTGGGCTGAGGTGACCGGCTAACAGACCAGTGTCTTCCCACCACACCAGCCAGTGCTGGCAGCAGGACGACTATAAACATTTGGGGGGAGAAACAAGCGTTTGTTTTGGAGTATTTTTCCACTGCTTTCCAGTGGCCTTGGAGTGGTGCGGGGTTTGTATGCACACGTGTGTCGCGGTCACAGGACTGCTTCCTGGACTGCAAGGCGCAGGAGCTCAGCGGCAGCTCCGGGCAGAAGAAGCAACCAGGCTGGACTAGGGAGCCGCTGGTGGGAGGGGAAGTGCCATTGTGACCTACCCAGGTCCCTCCCCTCCGCGGGCACTGTGATGCTGCAGGGCAACTGCTGGCCCAGCATGTCTGTCTCAGGCCCCCTCCCTCGCAGTGTGTCACAACCGCGGAGGCGGCCGTATCTGGAGCAGTTGGGGTGGGCAGGCCCAGCTGGGAGGCGATCGGGCGAAGAGAGCGGCCACGATGGTGAGACTTCCCCGCCCGGGCTGGCCAGGGACGCGCGCAGGTGCCGGGGAGAGAGCTGCGGGGCCACGGGGTAGCTGTGGGGTGGCTTTGGATCAACTGGACTCCAAGTCTCCTGGAGGGGCTGTGGGTCAGTTCAGGGTCAAGGGTCTTGTTTCACAGGGGTGGGAAACATCTAGTTGTCAGGTACCTTATATTTTGTGGAGAATGTAGAGAGCAGGGGCTATTGGATCCTTAAAGGGACCTAAGACAGGTCTGCGCTCTCTCGCTAAAGAGAGGAGAGCGAACCTGGAGAGCTCGGTGGAGAGACACGTTAGAATCTGGGGAGTAACCACTCGTGGACCAGAGTGAGAAGAAATGGGATGCCGAGGGATTCTGGACAGGTGGTCTGGACCTGGGTGGCCTTGGGGAGTAGTCTCCAAACCGAATCAAAAGTGACACGTTCCAGACCGTTGAGGGCAACTTCAATTCGAGCTGGGTGCTGTGGACCCAAGACGTTTCCCAGGTGTCTGTCACCGGTGCTGGCTCTCCGGCCATCGGCTTGGGTTTGGTGCACCCTCAATTCGAGCTGGGTCCAAACCAGCTTCGCCTGCGCCTGGCGCTGGAGCAGGCTCCTCACCTTTCCAGGCGGTCAAAGTCAAAAAGACTTTGGGACTTGGAAGTTTCCCTCCCCGGAGACCAGGGGACCTAAGCCGTTTAATTTTATTTTCTATCCTGGTTTTGAGGCAGCAACTCTTTTTCACTGGTGGCTGTCTCCACTAGCGGCTGCTACCTTCACAGCCCCTCAGAGCGAGCATTACAGCAACTCTGCCAAAGCCCCTGGGAAGCTCCCCTGCGGGGGACTAACGTTGGCCTCAATCATTGCTCTCCTGAGCCCCGTCCCTCCCCCCCCCCCCCGTTCCGACGCCAAGAAGCCCTGGTGTGTCCTCAGTGAAGTGGGACAGAAAGGTTAGGGTGAAGGGGGGCGGGCAGAATAAGAGTATCTCACAGACCAAGGTCAGGTTCTCTGAGCCACTTGCTCTGGTGTCAGTGACAGAACAGCCAGGCCAGAACCTTCCTTCTCTCCTCCCCACCTCTTTTCTCCCTCCCCCATCCCCTCCGCCCTCCTCTTTTCCCCTCCTCCTGCCACCCCTCCTCCTCTCCTCTGGCTGTTCATTTGGGAGATTGCCCAAGACTTTCTGGCGCTGGCTCTCCATGTCAGCCCTACCTCTAAGCCTATCCTATGACTCTCGCCAAGCATGCTCCCAGACACACCTGGGATCCTGAAGAATTTGGCAACACAGGAGAGAGTGACCAGAGGAAACCACTTCTGCTCAGGGCCTAGATGTGGGACCTTAGGAGGAGTTCAGGTTCGGGCAGTTGGCAATGTGGCTAGCACTTCGGGAAGGTCATCAAACTTCTCTGGGCTGGCTTTGCACATCTACAAAACGGGGGTAGGGGGAAGCTTACTTCAAATTTCCAAGGCTCAGCCGGGCGTGGTGGCACACGCCTTTAATCCCAGCACTCCGGAGGCAGAGGCAGGCGGATTTCTGAGTTCGAGGCCGGCCTGGTCTACAAAGTGAGTTCCAGGACAGCCAAGGCTATACAGAGAAACCCTGTCTCGAAAAACCAAAAAAAAAAAAAAAAAAAAAAAAAGAATTCCAAGGCTCTACATAGATTTTATTATTTTTAGGCTTTTTGTTATAGAGTGATATAAATACATATATAAATATATAGGAATTCTATACATACACACATATATGAAGAGTGAATGAGTGTTACCCTTCTAGCGTCATCAACCAACTTCACATACTTGCCATGATCAATCATTGGTTTTTTTTGTTTAAAGTCAGGTACTCACTGGGTATCACTGCTGGGCTAGAACTAAGGTTGCAGACTAGGCTGGCCTCAAGCTCACAGAGATCCTCCTGCCTCAGCCTCCTATGTGCTGGGATTAAAGACATGCACTATCACATTCAGGAAAAAGAATTCAAAGTTCTATTTAGTGTGTGTTCATGTGAGGGCATGTGTGTGTTGATGTACATGTGTGTGTTCATGTGAAGGCATGTGTGTGTTGTACATGTGTGTATATGTTCATGTGAGGGCATGTGTGTGTTGATGTGCATGTGTGTATGTGTTCATGTGAGGGCATGTGTGTGTTGATGTGCATGTGTGTGTGTGTTCATGTGAGGGCATGTGTGTGTTGATGTACATGTGTGTATGTGTTCATGTGAGGGCATGTGTGTGTTAATGTGCATGTGTGCTTGCACACAGGTCTTTGGGCATCAGTGTTCTCTTTACACTGTGGAATCTGGTAATCAAACTCCAGTCACTAGGCTTGCTTGGCAAGCGCTTTCACCTGCTGAACCATCTCTTTGGTCTCAATTATGATTAGACTGGCTTTGTTTATTGGCCACATACCATAGAATGGATATTTAACACTTACAGTACCCAGTGCACAGCTATTGCTTTAAAAGTTCCAAAGCGCTCTCTCACTTCTACACTCAACTCTGATCCGAGTGTCCACAGCCTCAGAGTGGAGCCTGAAAGATGCATGGAGAATGGGACAGAGATCGTAATCCAGCCCCTGGGCAAATGCCTCTGTGTTCTGAGTATACCAGGAAAGGACAAAACGGCAAGGCTTAAGAGGTTTTTGAAAATGGTCAAATATCTTGAAAAGAGCCCATTTTTGTATCTTGAAGCCCTGAGCTTCATGTCTTTGTATTGTTTTCATGGGCAACATTTCCCATTCATGGAAACGCTTAGTGATTTTTTTTCTTTTTACCTTCTTCTTTCCCTCCCTCTTTATTTTTTACTTTGATGTGGGTCTTATTCCATTGCTCAGGCTTCCCCCACTCCCCCACCTTTTAAAAAAATGATTCATTTATTTTATTTTATGGATTTGAGTACACTGTAGCTGTACAGATGGTTGTGAGCCTTCATGCAGTTGTTGGGAATAGAATTTTTTTTTTTTTAGGAACTCTGCTCGCTCTGGTCAACCCTGCTTGCTCCTCCTGCCCAAAGATTTTTATTATTATACATAAGTACACTGTAGCTGACTTCAGATGTCAGAAGAGGGTGTCAGATCTCATTACGGGTTGTGGAATTGTTGAACTCAGGACTTTTGGAAGAGCAGTCCTCTTATCTGCTGAGCCATCTCACCAGCCTGCTCAGGCTTCCCTTAAACTTGTGCTTTTTAACCCCTCAGCTTCCTGAGCAGATGGGAGACTCAATATTTTTTCTTCTTTTCTTTTTTTACAGTGGGGGTGGGGTGGAATCCTGGGGCCCAGCCTTGCATGCTTGGCAACTGCACTCACTACCTTTGAGCCACATCCCCAGACTCTGTCTCTTTCCTGAAAGACTAGAATGATCAGGTTGTAAACCTTGATCTCTAGAATCCCGCTCTTCATGTGTCTTCACTTCTCTCCAGCGAGTCAAGTTCCTGGTAGCTGGCCTGGCCTCCTCGTCCCTTCTTCCTACGTGGGTCAGGGAGGCCTCCTCGGGAGTTAGGCAGAATCAGCTTTGTCATTTTGACTTTCTTGTGGGGTAAGAAACATGTAACTAGACCCCACGCATATTTCCAGGGATGTCATTGTCCAGTCATGAGGCAGGTGGGCACGTTTCTTGTGACTTGCTGGCTTTCTTCCCGTATCATGTGGGATGTATGTCACTCCATCCACCCATGCCTTTGAATGGTTCCACACTGGATACTCAAATTACACTCCTGGTAAGATTTGGCTCTTCAAAGAAAAGCCTCCCTTCTTAACCGTCAGATCCTCAGGGCAATGCCATCCCCCAAGCTGCCCAGCTGCTCTCTGTGCTCTTCCAGCAAGCAGCCCCTGAGAATGTGACGACGATACTTAGTTTGGGGGAAAAGTATACAAAGGTTCCTGGCCAGGTCCCCTAAGCTGAACCCATGTCAATGGAACAGGAACCAGAGAGGTTTTATAAAGGTCACGTGGAGATGGGGACACCTTTAGCACGACCTTTGAGTGAAATATCTTCATGCCAGTCCTTAGCTTTGAGGAACCCTGGCTGTGTCGGATGGACTTTGACATCAAATGGTGACAGATATCATGTACACTTGCAAACACTGGTGGCTAGAGGGGAGAGCAGTGCGTCTGAGGAGAGGGCTAGAGTCTCTGGCCTGTCTGGTGTCCCCTGGCATCACTCGACTGTACCATGTGACTGTGCTGTACAGAGTACGTAGGTGGCCATTGTGGCCCCGAGCACTGTGGAGTCACAGCCTTTGGTCCCTTCCGAGAAGCTTTCTCCACCGGATACTTGGGGACCTGCTTCTTAGTGATGGGTCCTTGCTTAAAGTGGTGTGGTGAAGCTGTTGAGTCGATCGGAATCAGCTGAGGGAGGGGTGGGGGGGCGTTACACTATTTTCAAGTGTTTTCTGACCGTCATCCTTGGTGAAGGGGCTGCTAGGTGCCCTGGCAAAGGATGAGAGTTAATAACTTTGAGGAAGAAATGGCTGGGAGCCAGGTCGGTGAGAGAGATAGGGAGAGTGGGAGGATGTGGTATCGTTTGAGGAAGGAAGTGGACCAACTGTTCACTTTTTTCTTGGGTTACTTGGGGAGCTGACAGTGATGTAGCCTCTGTGGTAGGCATTCCCTCTGCCTCCTGCAGGACCGTGAAAAAGTGCAGTAGGCAATGTGTGCATCACTCCAGAACCTGACCTAGCCTGTCCTGTCTCACACCAGCTGGAGCCTGAGCCCCTCCCCTGAGCTGCCTTCTCCCACTGTTCATTTAGATCAGCTCAGTTCTGGCTGTTGCTCATCTGCTAGCTTTTTTTTTCTCTCTCTCTCTTGTCAGTGATCCCAAACGCACGCTAATTGAAGGGTCTGAGCAAAGATAACTCCATCTTTGATGAGTCATGTTTGTTCTTTCTTTAATTATCCCTCTGGAACACTCTACTTGCCAGCTTTGTGACCGAGGTCCTAAAATATATGTGCTTTTCCCCTCCAGCCCAACATTAGAATTAGCACAGCATTATTTCTAATGCCATTTGAAGAGGCTCCTTGAGAATGCCTGAGCACAGGTGGCCAGGACACAATGGACCTGTCCCAGTCCTTCACGTGCTTCCTGATGCTGGTTCTAGTCACGGACTTCCTGAGAGAAATATTCCACTCTTAATTTTTACGAAACCTTGAGTTCACTTTGTTTTCTTCTCTTCAACACAGGGTTTCTCTGTGTAGCCCTTGACTGTCCCGGAACTCACCCCATAGACCAGGCCGGTCTTGAACTCAGAGGCCTGCTTAACCTCTGCCTCCAGAGCGCTGTGTTCAAAGGTGTGAGCCACGAAGGCCGACTCAGACCAGGGTCTTAAACATGGTTTTATTTGCTCTACCCACCGAGCTGTGTCACTGGCCTTGAAATGATGTTGAAAGATTCAAAGCATCTTTCCCCTGAGGAGAATGTGTAGCTTATTTTAGTCCTTCTGAGAGCAGAGCCAACGGGACTGACGATACTAAAAACGAGGAAACATATTCCACAGGATCCACACAAAGGTTTCTTGTAGTAGACTCTGAAAGGTCGTGGAGCTCTAGAATATTTTCTGTGATGATCTAGTTTCTGTGGAGGATGGGAAGAGGGGACTCAGCTATCCCATCAGCTCTGCCCTTTATGAACTCGTGCTCCATATAAGTTGGCAGTTGTGGGACATGTCCTAAATTCTCCTGTTCATACTCCTAATCGCACCTAAGCATCCCCCCAGACCTGTCTAAATTCATCTGTATTCCTTCAGCAGACAGAGCCAGCAGTGTGGTCTCCTTCCTTAACTCCCATGAGCTGCATCTATGTGTCCTTAGGCTCTGCCTGCTCTCCATATTAGACTGGAAACCCACAGAAGGCTCCTGCTCCACTCATCGCTGCTATGTCCAAACACTGTGCTTGGACAGTTCCTTGCCCGTGGGGTTTAGTCTCTATGCCAGGGAAAGACAGACACGTGAAGAAGCAGCCAGCATGGTTGAGCGCTGTGTGATAAACCAAGAGACCATTAGGAGCTAACACAGCAGGGACCCTGGGCTGGTCTCTGGCTATCCTTACTTCCTGCCAGTAGGGAGTGGCATGTAACTGGAATGCTGCAAACCCAGTAGGTGCCAGCGCACTGCCTCTTAGAGTCTCCCTGCATGTGACAGTGTTCATCACACTGGGGTAAACATTTGCAGGTATTCTGGCATATGAGGTTATTGAGGCATGCCACACCCTGGATTGTTGAGTACAGGGGCTCTGGCAGTATGCAGAGCCTTCTCTTGCAGGAAGGGACCCAGAAGAAGAGAGCTGCAGAGGCGCTGATTCAAAATAGAATCAGGAGGAGGAGGGGACCAGGAGCTCTGGCTACCAAGGGGGAACCTGAGATATGAATTTGGAGAAACATCAGACTTGAAATATCCCTGCTGACTTAGCTCACCTTTGCTCCCATCTCTGGCTGCTCAGCTTATCCCGAGGAACAGCCTCCTGGTAGCGGAAGATGACTCATTTTTAAAGAGATTGGTCCTCAATTCTCTCCCAGCGTTTCTGTATACAGAGAGTATCTCCTATTTGGATTTTGGCAGGGCGAGCTTGGTTTTGATGTCCACAACCAGGCTTGTACTGAGTGAGGTACATGCAGCCATATCCCAAGGCGCTGAAAATTGTCAGCAAGAGTGAGGTGGAGGTTTTAGGGTGCAAAAGACAGAGAGAGCTCAGGCTGGACTCACAAGCCCCAGGTTCTGGACCAGACTTTTGTGCTGTGCTATTGTGAATCGCCAGGTTAACCTTTACGTCTCTGTGCCTCCATTTTATCTCCCAGGGACGGGGAAGGAATCACTAGGTGACCCATAGCAGACAGGTGACCTTTCAAGGGTGTGAGGATTAGCCTCCCTAGCATGCCACTCTGCTCTCCCATACTCATATGTAGAGTGGGAAGAGAGGTGGCTGGGCAGACAATGTGAAGAGGGCCACTCGCTGCCTGTGCCAGCTTCTGCCGGGGTATCACCCTGAGGTTACTTACTGATGTGAGAGGTGGATTTTGGCTTGGTTTTAGAGGTTTCAGTGTGTGCGTGGTTGTCTCTGGTGATCGTTGGCCTGAGGTGAAGGGGCACATGGTAGAAGCAAGTGATAAACCGTGTACTTGATGGCTAAGGAGTAAAAGAGAAACTGAGGGAGAGACTGAGGTTCCACAGTACCATGAGCTCATGCCCCTGAGAGCCCAATCACATACTGCTGGGCTCCACTTCTTAGGCTCCCCTACTTAATAGTGCCAGAGTCTGTGGGTCAGGCCTTTAAACAGGGGTGCCTATGGAAGACATTCCAGGTCCAAACAAACTATAGGACCCTCTCATGAGCCAAGTACCTCATGGAATCCTGAAGATGTTCATAGACCACAGGCTTCCAAGACATTTCCTGTAAGTTGTAATCTTACTTACATCTGAACTCTACCCTTTGGACCCCACAACCCCTTACCCCGCTTTGGTCTGAACTTCTGGTGCGTCACAAGGGGCTGCATCTAGTGCAAAGCAGCCCCAGTGCGAGCTTGCAGTGCAAGATTCCAAACAGGAAACAGAGATCAAGCCCAGAACCTTGTGTGTGGCAGGCAAGCTCTCTTTATGTAACTTTGAAATTTTTGCTTGCCCACCATGTGAGCAAAAGAGGTCTCTGGGATGTTGCTCTGAGGTGGAGTCAAAAGGACAGCTTGAGTGGGGAACAAATGAGGTTTCCTCAAGATGTCTTCTTTTTTGGTTTTTACTCTGTAAAGATATTTATTCATTAATAAAAAAAACTGAGGAGGGCATCAAAGAAAGCAGAAACACTGCATCACATGTTGGTGGTTGCAGCTCGCTTCTCTCCTCTGCTTGTCTTTTGGTGCTTTTTTATTTTTATTTTTATTTTTGTTTTCCTGCAAAAGCCCTCCATCCTCCCTGGAAAGGCTTAGAATGTTCCAGAAGGAAAGTCAGCTGACTGGAAACCAGGCAGCACCCTCAATAAGCTGTGGTGGTGGTTGGCATGTGATGGTGGTACAGGGGATCAAATCTCAGAAAGCTGAAGATTAGGACCACTAATGATACTGTAATGTGGAGGAGGAGGAAGAGGAGGAGGAGGAAGAAGAAGAGGAGGAGGAGGAGGAGGAAGAGGAGGAGATGATCCAGGATCAGGCTCTGTGTGGGCCTGCCCCCTGCCCCCGCAGTGTTGGTGCCTTCCTGAGAGGCTGCAGGTTCTAGATGAGTGTGTGGTATAGTTTTGCATCAACCATGACATGTCTAGTGTGCTTGGTTGGTATAGGATGTGCTTTCCTTAGTCCCGAGTGAAGTCCTAAGACAGAAATAGCAAAGAGCTCTGCCACAAAGGGAGGAAGAATGGGAGCCTGCACGCTCAGACTCTCCACCTGCTCCTAGCAGGTGGAGGAGAAGCTCCAAGATCACTGTCAAGATGATTGCAGTAAAGCCAGTAGCAATCATGGCTCAACGGTCACTTTAAGATGAGGAGAGGCAAAGTGACTCGGTCAAGTGCAAACAACTCAGCCAATAGAAATGGTTATCTGTGGACCCTGAGGGTGGGCAATGCCTTGGTGGGCGTTGGGAAATACTGCTGGGCTGTATTGATAACTTTGAATGTCTGCACACTTCCTGGGGCAAGGGTTAGCAGGGTGATGGGCTTGTGGAAGAAGATTAGGACCAATCCGGGGAGCAACAGGTCCTGCAATCTCTGTCCCTTGGAGACCGTGAGGGCATCTGCTCTGCCTTTATGTCCAGAGAGGCCTCTAAGTTCCCAGGAGTCAGAGCATTGATGAGCACACGGCTTGTCTCCATGACCAGCCATGCTCTCCAGAGGCTCAGCCTCCTGGCTTGGGTTGCCCAGAGCTGGAAAGTGTCACATCAGGTCATGGATAAGAATAGAAACCTACAGACCAGGCACATGCTCCCCTGCTGGGTTCTGGCAGGTATCATAGTACACGGTCACCCCATGTTGGCCACTGCTCCCCCACAGGCTGGGAATGGGTGAAGGGCAAGTCTGTGTTTCCCAGGAAATCTTCTTGGAAGGAAACTGTACACACACACACAC
This sequence comes from Mus minutoides, assembly GCA_902729485.2. Classification (NCBI taxonomy): domain Eukaryota; kingdom Metazoa; phylum Chordata; class Mammalia; order Rodentia; family Muridae; genus Mus; species Mus minutoides. The sequence goes on from LR749853.1 coordinate 411,019, forward strand.
ACACACACACACACACACACACACACATCCCTTATTTTTAGGTGATAATACTAGGATCGATTAGACAGTTGAGGCTTCAGATCAGAGTAATATAGACAGAAGGGCACTCAAGAGGTGAGTTTTATTTACCACTCGGCCTGACTTAAGCAATGAAGTAGTTAATGGTGGCTCTGAAAATGTTTCTAATTACTCAGCATGCAGGAAGAGCCTAACTTGACCTTGATGATATATTTCTGCATTTGTAGTCATAACACTGACTGTGCGTATGGTGGCTGCCCTGTGATAGTCTGAGGCTCTGTGTGCACACCCCTGTGTGTGCTGTCTCGGGAGGTCAATGCGAGGTTAAAGTTAGTTCTGCTGTCTTTTTCTTCATCAGTACCAGGTATGAAGGAATAGCCTTGGAGAGCCAGCTGTAAAGCAGGCAAGACACGGAACAACTGACTTCTTTGGGACCATGTCTTGTGCAGGATGTAGCAGCGCCAGGCACCTGGAACCCCAGATACCTCCTGTTTGTGGGGCGATGTACCCCGATGTAGGGTTGAGCACCCTGCACATTGAATGTGAGGAAGAGACAGGCCTCAGTCCGTAGCCAGGATCTTGGGCTCTCTGACCTTGATGTGCCCTGTTTCCACAGAGGGAGTGCATATCGGTCCATGTGGGTCAAGCTGGAGTTCAGATTGGCAATGCCTGCTGGGAGCTCTTCTGCTTGGAGCACGGCATCCAGGCGGATGGAACCTTTGGCACTCAGGCCAGCAAGATCAACGATGATGACTCCTTTACCACCTTCTTCAGTGAGACTGGCAATGGAAAGCACGTGCCCCGGGCTGTCATGGTGGACCTGGAACCTACTGTAGTAGGTGAGAACTGGCCAAGAGAGCTCTCTGCTGAAAACAGCAAAGTACAGGGTCTTGGGCTTCTGAGAGTGAGATGAGCTGAAAGGTATGAGTGAGCCAACTCGTCCTCCCTGTGACCTCTCTTAGCTCCTTGGGGAGCTAGTGTTAGGGGTCTAAAGTGTCTCTGCTGATTTGTACAGAACCAAGTGCTCCCTAAGCCTGCTGAGACAGATAGAAGTGACCAATGACGTTGTTACTGATAATAGGGAACTTAAAACACAAACAGTTTTAGAAATAATTAGAAACCTTGAAAACAGCCCATTTCCTAAAGTATAGGTTTCTGGTTCTGTGAGCGGCCTGCCATTTGGCCTCATGGGTTTGTTGTAACTCTGTAACACTTTACGTCACAGGAAAACACACAGACAATCCAGATTCTGGCTTTCTCAGGACTGGGTTCCCCATGCTCTTTGGAGGACCCCATGCAGGTGGAGGGCAGGAGAATGGCTTTGGTGTGGTATCTGCTCCTTCACCTCTCCTCCACGCTAGCTTGGCTCAGGGCCCCAGGCGTGGCCAGTACCCTTATTACCCAGGGTCCCTCAGTCATATACAGACTTGTTCAGGGGTAGGCTGGCCTCACTCCAGGGGTGTCTCAGACTCAGACGAGAGGGATAGGACGTCTCTCCTGGAAACCAGGATCTGAGGGTCCTGTCTCTTGACAGATGAGGTGCGGGCAGGAACCTACCGCCAGCTCTTCCATCCTGAGCAGCTGATCACAGGCAAAGAGGATGCAGCTAACAACTACGCCCGCGGGCACTATACAGTGGGCAAGGAGAGTATCGATCTGGTGCTGGACCGAATCCGTAAACTGGTAAGCTCGGTGGGGCAGGGCGGAGCAAGTCTGGTCAGGCATGGTCTCAGGTGAGATGATAGAGTGAGACATCATATCTGGCTTTGGGTATAGCATCTAGAGCTCACTGGTCCTAAAGATGCTAAAGATGATGTTTGTTAGTTTTTTTTTTTTTTTTTTTTTTTTTTGGTGCTGAGGTTCAAATCTAGGGCCTCATCATGTCAGGCACATCCTATACTGCTCTCTGTCCCCCTAGTCCTCTGTTCATGTCTCACAAGGAACATTTACAGGGACAGTTTACTTCCCAGGCCTGGGTATCCTGGCCTGCCCTGTAGACTGATTTGTTGCTAGTCTATGGTAGTATCCTGGGATGATTTCAGCCGTATGTGAGGTTGAAGTTAAGAACAGAGGTGAGTAAAGCTTTCATTGGAAAGAAGTGAGGAAGAGATTTGAGCACTTGTATCTGAGTGCTCACATATATGTTATAAGTTCCAATTACATACCTTTGTTCACTCTCTAAAACAGGGAGATCTTTTCTTTGTAATTGATGGACACAGGAGTTGAGGGCTGGGGCAGCTTGGTGTCTTAACTTGGGTCACACGCTAGAAAGTGCAGAGTTAGGATCCGAATAGGTTGGCTTGACTACAAAGCTGCCCTGTGGGTTACATCACTGTGTCCTTTAAAGCTCTCATTTCTGGGTGTTGGGAAAGAAAAAATTGGCAGACTTGTGGTGCCCAAAAGTTTAGAACCACTAGATTGAATGATCATAGATCACAGCCTCTGGGAAAATTCTGTGAGTCCATGAATATTGAAAAATCTTAAAAGAAAAAAAAATGCAGAAAACAAAAAACAAAACCATAGCTCTGTTTACATTTCTATGACCGGTTCCCCAAGCCCTTTCCAAAGTTGAGATGTGTAGGTTGAAATCCATGCCCATAAAATCATATGACAAAGACAGGGTATCGGCCAGGTTTGAGCTCTCAGAAGGCAAGGTCACGGCCGTGGCAACTCTGAAATTTCCTACTCCTGGGTCAGCCAGCTCAGAGGCCAAACCTTTCATGTACATATGCGTGTGTGGTCTGTCAGTTTGGGCATTAACCACTTCTCCCAAGATCAAAACAACCTTTCTTCGTGTTTTATTCCCTAAGGGCTATTATGATTTCTCTGACATAAAAATACTGAGGATGGAGCCGGGCGTGGTGGCGTACACCTTTAATCCCAGCACTAGGGAGGCAGAGGCAGGCGGATTTCTGAGTTCGAGGACAGCCTGGTCTACAGAGTGAGTTCCAGGACAGCCAGGAGAACACAGAGAAACCCTGTCTCGAAAAACCAAACCAAACCAAACCAAAAAAAATATTGAGGATGGACTTATGACAGACAGTGGGGGATTGTCTAGACTTTTCTCCATTCGGTGTGTGTGTGTGTGTCCAGGACTCTTCCTAATTTCTCCTTGTTTCTGCCTCTCCAGACTGATGCCTGCTCCGGCTTGCAGGGCTTCCTGATCTTCCACAGTTTTGGTGGGGGCACAGGATCTGGCTTCACTTCTCTGCTGATGGAGCGCCTTTCCCTTGACTATGGCAAGAAGTCCAAGCTGGAATTTGCCATCTACCCAGCCCCGCAGGTCTCCACAGCAGTGGTGGAGCCTTACAACTCCATCCTGACCACCCACACCACCCTGGAACATTCCGACTGTGCTTTCATGGTAGATAACGAAGCCATCTATGACATCTGCCGCAGGAACCTGGATATTGAGCGCCCCACCTATACCAACCTCAACCGCCTCATCAGCCAGATCGTGTCCTCCATCACTGCCTCTCTCCGTTTTGATGGCGCCCTCAATGTGGACCTCACAGAGTTCCAGACCAACTTGGTACCCTATCCCCGAATCCACTTCCCACTGGTCACTTACGCCCCCATCATTTCTGCTGAGAAAGCCTACCACGAGCAGCTGTCTGTGGCAGAGATAACTAGCTCTTGCTTTGAGCCCAACAGCCAGATGGTGAAGTGTGACCCACGTCATGGCAAATACATGGCCTGCTGCATGCTCTACCGGGGTGATGTGGTACCCAAGGACGTGAATGTCGCCATTGCTGCCATCAAGACTAAGAGAACTATTCAGTTTGTTGATTGGTGTCCCACAGGCTTCAAGGTGAGAACTGATGACTTGGGATTGGGACTGTGCTGGGGAAACAGAAGGGATTACTGGGGATCGGGGACAATGAGTCGTGAGAGCGTCTGGTATTTTATGATAACACAGAAAGTTGACTTAAAGCAAATCCAACAATGGTTTCATTTAGCGTTGACTGAGATGTTCACTTGTGGAAGGATAGTCTGCATAAGCCGCTTTAGTGTAGTGTTTGCTGCTATTTATGATTATTTAACCATCCTTGATTTATTTTTTTAAAACTGAGGGACCTGAATCTCAATGCCTTGAAGACTTGCAATTTATTTTAATTTGCCAAAAAAGAAAGTTCAATGGATATTTTACACTTTTTGGTGCATTTTAACTTTAGAGCCAACCCAATGATGCAAATTGCTAGAGAGGCATAATTCTTTCTTCTAACAGAAGATGTATATTCCCAATAGATGACAAAAGTTAACTTTCTGCCTTATTTGCCTTATTCTACTTAGAGCAGCACGAAGAGGATTTCTAGTCTTTATGGGACTGAGTCCTGTTAGTCGTGAAGTCCTGACTTTCTCCCCGCCTATCAGCTGTGCTGCTCCTGCAGAGCAAAGGGACACAGTTTTCCAGCTCACCACTCTTCTTGTGACACACATCGTCTTTTTCTTCCTAGACACTACCTATGGTTATGTGGCAGTTTGGCCATTGCGGCCAAAGCAGCCAAGGTTGTCTAAACACTGGACTTCATTTTTATTTGAATTGAAATAACAATATAAGCTGATAAGGGAGAAGAAAAACTGAGAGACAGGTGGGGAGAGTGGGATGATGAACACAGAGGGGATGCCCCTCTCCTCTATTTTAAGCTTGGTCTGAGGTCCCCTATTGAAAGATGAGTTAGGTGGTACTTGCTTTGAAGGAAGGTGCCGGCCAGCAGAATCTATACTGCTGAGCTTCACCTGTTGACATTCTCCCCAGGGTTATTTGTCCCCAACTTCACTCAGGTTTACGATGCCACTGTGGATAGGAAGAGAGGCTGCAAAATACATGCATGGTGTGGCAAACTATGTCTCTTTCACATCCGTGGCTCGCTGCTTGTTTAGTAGCCGTGTGCCTTACGATCAGCAGTATCTGGAAATACATTTTAAAGCAGTGACTCTAAGAGGCTGGCAATTTAAGCACACTCTTGGTCCAGGGTATATGTTAGTTTTGGGCAATATCATGGTTCCTAGTGTCCTAGAGATGCCATCCAGTTTCCTATAATTCTTGGTTAGCTTTAATTTTGGGCTTTTGTGGGGAGATTTCTAGGGCTTGAGCCCCATGGGGAAACCTCCCTCCCCATCCCCCAGTGTGCTAGGAGATCTCGGGAGGTTGGCTTGCTTGTGTGTGACCTTTGACTTCTGTGGTCGGTGTTTCTGCCTTTTTTTTTTCCCCTAAGAACACTGTTTACTAGAGACCCAGCCTGTCAAGCAGTAACACCATCCCCAAGGACCTCTGTAATTTACTGCTCTGGATTCTTCCTGTGACCTCTCACATAGCCCTTCACCCTGGCAGAGAGACTTCCCTAAAATTATTGAAAAAAGACCAAGAGGAGCATCAGATAAGCATCGAGAAAGCCATGAGTTTGGTGATAATCATGCAAGTTCTAGAAACTGATCTGCCTCTAACAGAGAAGGCATTTCCTGCTCCCTGCCCTTGAGAGAAACACACGAGAAGCCGCCCCCTTTCATGGCACGGCTTCATTTGCTAAGTCTGCCAACTTGATAATGTCCACTCTCATTTCCTCTTTTTCCTAGCCTATCCTTTATTTTTCTTCAGCCTTTAGTTTCTAAGCCCTTGTGATGCTTCCGACTCAGACCAGTGGCACTGACATGCCAGGCTCACACCACCATGGCCCTTCCCTTTCACTTTTATTCCCCTCTCCCCCAACCCCAGCATACATCCCTTACATCTGCCCACCCTTGTTCATTTACCTGCTCCGTCCAGCAGCCCCCACTCCACGCCCATGCTCCAGGCCTTGCCACCATGGCTTCTTACCAACAGATGTCCTGACATTGTCTTTGGTGGACTCGCGTGTCATTCTGTGGCCTGTCTTCTTTCTCTGTTCCCCAGGTGGGCATCAACTACCAGCCACCTACTGTTGTGCCAGGAGGGGACCTGGCCAAAGTCCAGCGAGCCGTCTGTATGCTGAGCAACACCACGGCCATCGCAGAGGCCTGGGCCCGCCTTGACCATAAGTTCGACCTCATGTATGCCAAGCGGGCCTTTGTACATTGGTATGTTGGAGAGGGTATGGAAGAAGGAGAGTTTTCTGAGGCCAGGGAGGACCTGGCTGCCCTGGAGAAGGATTATGAAGAAGTGGGGACTGATTCATTTGAAGAAGAGAATGAGGGGGAGGAATTTTAAATATATACTTGCCCCATGACTATGCCTCTTTGTGTTGGTTCCACTCACAGCATGCTGGGTTCCTGGCGTTGCACTCAGACACTCAGCTGCAGATGCGACCATTCTCTCCTGTTTTCTCTTCTTAGGATGCTGTGCTCACTCTTTTGTGGGGAAAAGGAAACCACAGAGAAAGTGACAGGCAGGCCTCTCAGCCCCAGCTTCCTTCCTGTCCTACATAGAAGGGCCCCTGCATTGTGACCAGACAGACACAAGGACACTGAACACACACAGGGAACTCCCCCTGGAATAGAATAGTTTATTACTGAAGGATGAAAGTGAACAGGTCACAAACACGGGGTTAGGAATCTTAATTCTAGGTTAGACTGAGTCACCCTATGACAGAGCCTGCTGGTGGAAGAATAGGATCGCACCAGCAAAAGCCCACTCTGGGAAGATGCTGCAGAGAGGGGGAATGGACAGACACTGTGTGATGAAGCCACAGCACAGCCCTGACCTCATCCGGATCGATCACATCTGTTCATCAAGGGTTTGAGTATCTCCATCCCTTTCCCCCGTGGGTGTGTTCCAAGACCCTCACTGATGATGACCACCAAGAGTCCTGACCCTGTGCCTATGTCTGTCTGTCTGTCTGTCTGTCTATCTGTGTTTTTCCACACTCTCACATTATGTATGTAATTTATACACCAGCACAGTGAGACATTAGCAATCACTGGAACGACTAAGACAAAATTCTGTAATAAAAGTTATGCGAGGACCTGCGGTGAGCAAGTGATTAGCACCTGAAACCCTGGGTTCGTTTTCTACCACTGCACTCGGAGAGACAGACAGAACAGCAGATGTATCTGCTTCCTCCTGTTTCCTCATCTGAGGATGCCATAACTCACTCTTCTATGGGAAAAGGAAACCATAGAAAGAGAAAGTGAAATGAATGGTGTCTGAAGTCTACTCTCTGACCCAGGCACCATTCCAAGGACCAGAGAATTAGAAATATGACTATTTTCTGCTTTCTAAATGCATTTAAAAAAATAGTAAGGTCACCTTAGAGATGTCAGAAAGTAGTGATAGCATCTGGAGTGTCACCGTGGAAGGATGGAGCCCAGGACACATGAGTCCAGGGATATTGCACATGGGAAACAGCGATATGAAAACACAGGGGCACGTGTGTATGTTCCGACTGCAGGAGAGGCGTTTGCTCGGAGGGTGGGAAGTCAGGCAGGCGCTGGAGTTTATCTAGCCTCAGAGGAAAAACACCATGGATGCTTAGGTATCTCCTAAGTGCAGCATAAGCACTTGAAGGCTTGAGGAAGGCTTCCACGGTACCTCATCTTTTATCTACACCTTCTTCCACGTCCTCAACAATCTCAGGATGGAGAGGTGACTGCTAGTGACAGCGAGGTAGAGTTCAGATGGGTCCCAAGGAGAGGATGAGACGTCTGCACAGTGCACCGCTGCTGCCGACAGACAGCGCGGGACTGCAGAAGCAATAGGAAGGCGGTTTCATTTCCTGTGAGAGCTCCTGGGTTGAGCCTGTTATAGTACGGATCCCTGTGCGTCCAAAGCACACCTCTTCAGGTCTGTTTCCAGAAGGTTTCTTGTAGGAAGTATTCTGGAGTTTTGGTTTCTTTAAAAACCACAGAAATATTATTAGAATATGCTTTCATTTTAAACCCAGGTGTGGGGATATGGGGCTACTTTGCCGCAGCTGACTCTGATTTCCTCCTACTGTAAAAGAGGCATGGATTTGCCAACCTCTGTTGCGTGACATTTGGAATTCTGGAAACTTTCAGAAGGTATATAAATGCTAGGGCCCCCAAGAGATGGGGTCGGTTGTGGTTTGTTAGTACTTGTGCACGAAGAAGAAACAAGAAGCAAGAAATTAAAGTCTCCCTGTCTCTGTCTCTGTCTCTGTCTGTCTGTCTGTCTCGCTCTTGCTCTCCTTTATCCTTTCCTATCTAGTGATGGAAAAGCCAGGGGGAATAAAGGGTGGGAAAAAGAAGAACCCACAAATTACCTAAGAGAAGCTACAGTTCCCAGTCTATTCCTTGGAAGCCCCGAGACAAGTACAATGTCACTGTCCAAAAAAGGAAACTTAGGCAAGAAGTGATACCAGCAGAGAGCCTGCTCTCTTGAACTTCTGTGCAGGAGATCATGGTGGAAAAAAAGGAAAAAAAAAAAAAAAGGCAGGTCCAGGTCTGTCTTCTGTAGAGATTACCTGGCAAGAAGCACAGCATAGACCGTGCCCTTTCACAGATGTCGACTTTCCAGTTTCCACAGCTGTCTGTACAGCTGTCTGTGGTAGGAGCTGTTAGAAAAGGGCATCTTCTCTGTTGGCAGAAGTGAGATAGATTCACTGATAGGCACCAGCCCGATGTGAACTAGACTTAAAGTAGGCACAAGTGGCAGTCTCAGCGAGGATGCCTCAGAGGTGTGTGCAAAGGGCGTGGCGGGGGAGGGGTACTGGGGGGGGGTTGTGAAACATCCTTTAGGGAGTTTTGGGTGAGGCTGTTTGTCCTTGGCCATCTTTCCTGTTTGGGATCTTGTCCTACGTGGTCTTGGGCCCCTCTAGGCCAGTTCCACTTTTCTGGTCTAGTTCAGGAGGTGGAAGAAGTGTGGAGTCTTAGAACTAGAGATCCATGCCAGGAGAGGTAACTGCCGTTCCCCAGGCTATCAGCGTGTGGATCTTAGCCCATTACAGATCAGATTGAGGCTACTTAGGAAGGTAGGGCTGGGAGAGGGCTCAGAGGTTAAGGGCGCTTTCTGTTCTTCCAGAGGACCTGAGCTTGGTTACCAGTACCACATGCAACAACTCACAGCCTGCAACTCCGGCTCCAGGGGATCTGGTATGCTCTTTTGGACCTGTACATAATAATGTATATTATATGTACGGGTAATAATGTGATAATGCTCTCTCTCTCCTTCTCTCTCTCACTCATGCACACACACACACACACACACACACACACACACACACATGACCACCACCACCACACACACACCACACATGCACACATACTCAGAGGCAATGTAAAGCAAGTTCTGTAAGTGCCAGCTAAGTCCAGGATTAGAAGGACAGTTATGCAGTAACATTTTGGGAAGTTTCTTGTTTAGCTCACTTGGGTCATGCCACCTCCACTAGAGATACCTTAAGAAAACTTAATTCTTGGGGCTGGTGAGATGGCTCAGCGGGTAAGAGTACCCGACTGCTCTTCCGAAGGTGATAAGTTCAAATCCCAGCATCCACATGGTGGCTCACAACGAGATCTGGCGCCCTCTTCTGCAGTGTCTGAAGACAGCTACAGTGTACTTACATATAATAAATAAAATAAATCTTTTAAAAAAATAAAGAAAACTTAATTCTCAAGGAAAAATATTTTTATTTTGTTGTGTTTTATACCAGGACTTAGAAGAATCCATGGCTAACACAATATCAGTGAAGTTCATTTCTTCTCTCTTTTATCAAGTGCAGTTCCAGGTTCCTCTGGACAAAAGTGTGGCTAAGCATGCTTCCCTAACTCCACATTGGCAGCTATGTCTTGAATTCTCAGTAAATACAGGCTTCCAGTTTTGGAGCCAGCTTAGGTTCCACGGTGACTCTCCCAAGGAAGAAGGTCTGCACATGCTGATTCTGTTAGCAATCTGATGAGTCCTTGTATTGATCAGGGTTCCCTAGAAGAACAGAAACTTATAGAATGAATATACAATATGGGATTTATTAGAATGGCTTACAGGCTGAGTGTGGTTCAACTGGTCCATCAATGGCTGTCTACAAATCTTTATTACTTAAGATTCTTCTATAAGAAACAAAGCAGAGTATAGTAGCCCCATGCCTTTAGTCCCAGCCCTTGGGATGCAGGAGCAAGGGGATCTCCACAACTTCAAGGGAAGCCTGGTCTAGACAGTGAGTTCTAAGCTAGCTAGAACTTTATAGCAATACACAAACTTTAAAAGTAAAAACATGGGTCATGATATACAATAGTGGAAAAAAAAACACAAAACAAGAAGTCTATTCGTTATTTTTAAAAGTCTCCAGTAGACATGACTAACAAAGAAAAGTAGAAGATGTAAATTACCAATATGGGGAACAAAAAGAAGAAGTCCACAGACATGCAGACACAAGCATATGCAATCATAAGACACAGGAAGCTCTAATCAACACTACACATGAACTGCATATCCATCTTAGCCGTACCAGTTCCTTGGAAAGCAGGAACACCCCAACATGCCAATATGAAAGAAGAACTCTTTGACTAGCAAAAAAAAAAATTAACCTTTAATTTGGTGTGTGTGTGTGTATTTTGCTGGCATGTGTTTGTGCCACAGATGCCTGATGCCCCCTGTGACTGGAGTTACAGATGTTTGTGAGCCAGCATGTGGGTGCTGGGAATTGAACCTGGGTCCTCCAGAGGAGCAGCCAGTGCCCTTCAGCAATGAGTCATTCAGCTATGAACTCTAATTTTTAAAACGCCCCCATTGAGTAAAATGAACATTGAACAGTTTGCTTGTGTAGTGGTTAAATGTTCATCCCTTGAAGGCATTGTCTTAGTCTTCTATAAACTGAATGAAAATCCGGCAAGATGGAGAGAAAATGAGATGTCTTCCACCATTTTAGCCTAATTGTAATTAACGATGTATGTATGAGTGTGTGTGTGTTTGTGTTTATGTAGGGGCACATGCATGCATTTGAGAATCCTATACCCTGTTTTTGTATACGTGTGTTCTCTCTCTTCTCCATTGCTCCTATTCTTCTCCTCCTCCTCCACCTCTTCCCCCTCCCCTCCCCTCCCCCTCCCCGCCCCCGTCCCTGGTGCACGGTTGTTTGGGAAGATGCTAAGCCACATCCTGGCCTTAGAAACACCATGCTGCTGAGATGAATTAGCCCTAAGATGGCACCCAAGGAGATAATATTTTTAATCAGTACATTTTAGGTTCCATACCACATTTAGCAGGCCGGTTCTCTGCTCATAATGGTCTTATCTTCTCTCTATGAAAACCACAGACTTTCCAGTTGATTCTTCAACACCTCCCGTTCCTTCAGAAGCTGCCTTTTTTTTTTTTTAAAGTTTTCAATTTCATCTACAGGGGACTTGGACAGCCCCTTTTGGGGCGACATCTTACAACAATGTGCTTGCCATCCCCCAATTCTTTAAAGGTATATGCTAAGGAAATTGAGTATTCAAGGTTTTTCTTATTCTTCTGACTTTCCCCCCCTTTACTACTGAACACAGAAGCCTCAGTATAAAACTTAAAGAAACAACATAAAACAACAAAAAAGCCATTTGGCCCAAATATCCAAGAGTATACCCTGAGTTAATATGATTATATTATGTTCTTTCACTTTCCTGGTAGTCCGTGTTCATGACAAGTATTGGGTCTTCATGGTGGTTTGCGTGCCATTTTGTCTGTTGGTTTAGCTGTTAACCTTCACATCTATGAGTTGCCATTCTTGTTTTGTGTGTAAGACTGTAATACAAAGTTTTTTTTCCCCACTCTAATTACTTGGTTTCCTGACCTTCTGCGGCCTCTTTCAAGAAAACTGGCTGCTCACTGGGTGTGGTGGTGTATGCAGGTCTTTAATACCAGCATCCGGGAGGCAGAGGCAGGCAGATCTTTGAGTTAGAAGCAAAGTCTGGTCTACATAGTAAGTCCTAGGATATCCAGGGTTACACAGAGAAACCCTGTGTTGAAATATTAATACAAGAAAGAAATAAAGAAAGAAAAAGAGAAAATGAAAGAGAAAGAAAGAAGGCAGTATTCAAAGTTGATCCAGTCCTAGCTAAAGGACAGACATACAAGGATTAATTATCAATCTGGCTTTCAACCAGGAATTTAGGAGGCAGAGGCAGGAAGATGAGAAGGTAAAGGTCATCTTCAATTACCTAGTGATTTTTTTTTCAATATGGTTTCCCTGTATAGTCCTGGCTGTCATGAAACTCACTCTGATGCTCACAGTCATCTATAGGATGGAACACAGAGCCCCCAATGGAGGAGCTGGAGAAAATACCCACGGAGCTGATGGGGTCTGCAACCCTATAGGTGGAACAACAATATGAACTAATCAGTACCCCCAGAGCTCACATCTCTAGCTGTATATGTAGCAAAAGATGGCCTAGTTGGCCATCATTGAGAAGAGAGGCCCCTAGGTCTTGCAAACTTTATATGCCCCAGTACAGGGGAATGCCAGGGCCAAGAAGTGGGAGTGGGTCCGTGGGGGAGCAGGGCAGGGTGGGGGGAGGGAATAGGGAACTTTCGGGATAGCATTTGAAATGCAAATAAAGAAAATATCTAAAAAAAAAAAATAAAAAGAAAGAAAGAAAGAAAGGAAGGAAGGAAAAAAGAAACTCACTCTGTAGACCAGGCTGGCCTTGAACTCAGAGATCTACCTGCCTCTGCTTCTCAAGTGCTGGGATCAAAGGTGTTCCCTGCCAGTTTTTGAGGCCACCCTGGGCTGCATGAGACCACACGTCAAACAGCAGCAACATCAACCACAGAACAAGACAACCATAGCAACAGCAAAAGGCTTTAGAGGAAAGGTGAAGGCGACATAGGAAGTCAGAGAAGCAGCTCATCCTGGGATCCAGTTTGCCTTTCTTGCTGGCTGAGTCAGAAATGTAACCAATACAACGAAGATTGGACACAGAGATGTTTTGCCCGTTTTCTGCAAGAACTCTCAAACAAGTATGTTGACAGCAGTTAAGGAGCTGCGTGTACACAAGGTCTAAAAGCCAAGCGCAGCAAAGCTCCTTTCTTATCTCAACAAGGCGTCCCTCACAGAACCACTTTCAAATCTCATTTATAAAGGAAATTCTTCAAGAAAAGTAAACAGCTAACTGTGACACTCGATTTTCACCCTGCTTAGTCTTTAAATCGCGTGAGTTACGTACATCCTTTGAACAAGGTAACTTGTAAAGATGCTTGGATTGTGTAATCACGGGTCAGCCATTACAGAGGCACCTAAGAGGGATTCCTCCCTCTTGAGAAGCCTACACTCATGACTTGCGTGAACATCCTCTCTGTCTCCCTCTTCCTCTCTCTCTCTTTCCCCTGTCTCCCCTCTTGCTCTCTTTCTCCTCTCTACCTCCCCCTCTCTCTACTTAAGTCTGGAAATGTGTTCTGTGCCTATTCCTTCCGTAATAAGCTAGCTAACTTGTGTCTTGTCCTGAAAGTAGCCCCTTAGGCTGCTTGCAACAGTGCTGGGCTTGATCTGCCCACTACTGTGGACACTATCAGAATGGTTAAACTAAGAAACAGTGGCACCAGCCAAAGCTGGAAGGGTGCTGGTGACCAGATAGCGTATCCATGACTACTGGGAATGTAAAACCGTGTTGTCACGCGTGGAAAAGCATTTGATAACTTCTAAAAAAATTAGGCATGGAGCTACATACCACTCAGCAATTTTATCCTAGACATCTATCCCAGATTAAAAAAAAATGTGCAGAACAACATAATTTTGAATTGTGGTTTTTATTTGTAATCAATAAAAAATAGAATTAACTCAAGAGATGTCTGAACAGATACATTTATCCTATGAACTATATTGCTCAGCATTGAAAAGGAACAAATTATTGATATTACTCATCAATAATAAGCCTCTGAAGAATTATACTTGTGTGTGTGTGAGAGAGAGAGGGGGGTGCAATATCTATTTATATAATGAGTTGACAAAAACAGAGGAAGTAAAAGTTTATTCTGGAGCCAAATTTGAGTGACAAGGACATGGGAACACAGAGCTAGGTTACCCCGGTCCCATATTCCCACATGAAAGCAGTTTCCTAGTAACAGAACAAAGAAAGTCACCAATCAAGGCAATTTAAAAATACACAGGTGGATACATCAGAGAGGTGGCTAAAGTAAGCTAGTTCTCCGATGCTATCTGATGACATTTTTAGCTTTTGGTCTTTTAAGTTATTAAGTTCCAAAAGTCTTATCTGTTAATCACAGACTTAAACTCTTACACAGAGGTGGGCAAGGAAATGGTTATTCGGGGGAGCTGAAGCACAAACAAGGTGTAATTTGGCTCTGGACCTGCAATATTCCAACCTTCCCACATCATGATGCTTCTATCCAGTCAATCAGACCCTGCAGCATCTTTTTAGGAAACCCCTTCACCGACACTTTTGAAGTGACAAAATTGTAGCTATGGACATCACATGAGTAGATGCCAAGAGCTAGGGAAAGAGGTGATGGAGCAAGGGCCCGTGAGCTGTTCTTCTGTGGAGAAAATGCTCTACGCTGGGCTGGGTCAACACTGGTTGAAATTTGTGCCATAGTTTTGCCAAAAGGTTGTACAGGGAACATGAGATGAGTACTTTTCTTATAACTGAACACATGAGTATAAAGATCTCTAAATAGGATGAAAAAAACCTAAACAAGTGAGATTATTCATTCTAGCCGGATCTAAATCTTGACAAGATTTTAGAAAGTCTCCATAATTTGATGATAATTGCACAAGGTTACATAATAAAGTGTCTTTGATTCTAGGACACAGTAAATTGTACACAGTAAATTGTTCAGAGCTGAAGAATCTAGATAGATTGTAATTTATAAATAAATAATACTGGAAAAAGGAAAGAGTAGTATATAGATTTGTGTGTGTTGTGTTTAGTATGGATGTGTTCAAGGCTGAGAAACATTTACCCTAAATAATGTTAATAATGAGTAGAAGTCATGTTTGGGTCATTGAACTATTTCATTTTCCCATATGTGCAAAATCTGTTTTGCAAAATGAGACATTTAGCAATAAGTTTGAAGGGCCCTCCAGGGATACATTGCCAGAGAACAGAGAGTGACCGGCAGGTAACAGGCACTCCCCCCCCCCCCCCCCAGTCACTGGCTGACTGTGTTTTGTCTTCAGAGCCTTTAGCTGGGAAAGTGAAACTTAAGGGTGTGTGTGTGTGTGTGTGTGTGTGTGTGTGTGTGTGTGTGTGTGTTCGGCACCGCCTCCTTCTCAGGGTAGCAGCAGGGAGGGGAAGGGGGGACGGGTGGGGAGACTCTGCTGAGGGAGATCAAACTCACAGTCTTAAAAAGATAATTATTTATTCTTGATTCTATGCAGACCAAAGACATTTGGAGTACAAAAATTTCAACATTCAGAGAGGAAAGCCGGGAAGAGCTGTGATAGAACATTCAGAAACGATCTTGGTAAAGAATTACTAAAACTTTATTAGCCGTTGCTTTCTTTAAGAGAGCAAACTTTACTCTCCGTGCTACAGGGTCTACGCTTCTTACGAACATTGCTGTCCTGACCTCTGACATGAATTGTCTCTGAAGTAACTTTCCCCATCAGGGAGGAGACTGCTCTGTCTCACCTGGTTAGTCAACAACTTCTGTGATAAGTTTTTGAGCGAGGTGGTTAGGCATGACCTCTCGTGTTGTTATTTAACTTTACAAAAAGCTAGATCTTCTGCCAGTGGGGATTCTGATAAAACTGACATCACTCCAAGTAGGCAGCATGGACCAACCAGAGGAGAAGCGCCTGGGATTCAAATTCACTTTTGGAACAAGTATTATTGTGGTTTGAACTTAAATTCTTCCCTCCCTGGCACTGAAAACAAAACAAAACAAAACAAAACAACAACAACAACAACAACAACCAAAACCAAAAAACCCTTACAATTGTATTCTTCAGAAAAAGATACAGTACCTCATAATTCTGTTTTATATTTAGAAATTTGAAAGAATATAATACACTTATGTCCTTTTTTGTACCCTAAAAGGGCAGGTTCTCTTTCTCTCTTTCCTTTCTTCTTTCCTTTCTGAGGCAAAGTCTAACGCTGTATACCCGGCTGACCTTTAACTTGAGGCCATCTTCCTACTTCTGCTTCCCAGGTTTTGGCATTGCAGATGTGTGCCACCGCCCCCAGCCAGAGTATGCTTTCCAGATGATGTTTCTTCCCTCTGATGCCAGAGTGCGAACTTATTACCATTCAGGCTTTACCAGCTGCCCCCAAAACGTCCTTTCCAGCAGAAAGACCCAGTTCAGGGCACGTGGCTTATCTTCACGACCATGCTTGTTCCTGCCAGCCCGGGACTGTTCCTCACACCTTGGATTTTGATAACTTCCACTAGAAGACAGTAGCAGCTGATTTGCAGAACGTCTGTCACCTTGGGTTACTCAGATGTTTCTGTGGGAGCAATCAGGGCAAAGGTCGGTGACAGGAGGGTAACAGGAGGGTGCTGTGTCCCTTTCTGTTCATGACATCGTGTCACATTCTGTTCCTCGGAGTGATTGCAACGGTGCAGACACCAGTGCTCTCCACTGCTGCGGGGAGGGCACTTCTTTCGGACTATAGTGTTTACGTCACTTACATTATCTGCAGCCACAATGTAACAGGACATGCAGAATGTTGCCGGTAATTGGTGTGTGTTCCTGGGAAAGTCCTTGGACTCTGTGTAAATACCCAAGCCTCCCCCCACTCTCAGTTTACTCAATTGTTCACTTGCATTGGTACAGAAAATCTTTCCTGACTTCCTTCCTATTCTTTGAGCATTTGTCTTTCAGCAGAAAGGGATCCTGCTTAGGTTCCTCTTGTGCTTTTCTTTGCCCCAATCCTGGAAGCATTATTTCCCCAAGCATCTCTGGTTTCCTTTGAGAATAACCACTAGAAGCCAGAAGCCATGCGCTGGATGTGCCTCTGAGTGTCACCCATCCATCTCAGTGGGGCGAGCTAGGGAATGTATGCACCCCTCTCTAATTGCTCTCTAACTGCTCACGGAGAACCACGGATCCATGCGGACCCAGAGCTGCAGGCCTTGGGTCCCATTCTTCACCTTCAACACTATTCCGGGGCAATTTCAAGCGAGTGGCCAGTTCTAAACTGTTGTGGATTTTTCTCACTTAATTCTGCTTCTGGGCATAACTAGTCTCTCAGCTCTACCAGTGTCCTCTCACGTGGACCCATTCCTCACCCTGCCCGTGTCTCCTCAACACATGGAACCCCACTCTAGTGCTCTAGGCTCCGAGGTCCAGGCGAGCCGCATCTGCTCTATGTATGTACGGATTCTCCAACTAGAGTAGGTTCTGACATGGGTGGTGGGCATGTTTCTCCCCACCAAATCCCCATCCTGGGGCACTGTGGGGCACTGCTGGAATCTACTTCAGGAATGCCTACCAACTCAGTCTACCTGCTGGTTAGAGCCCTGAACTGTTCTGAAAGGTAAGGAGAGACCAGGGATAGGGGTGTGGAGAGTCCCACTAGGAGTTATAATGGGTTCTTGCATCATCCAGGCATCTCCTGTTTATGATTGACACCAATCACTAGCTTCACTGAACAAGCAGGAAAAAAAAAGCTGCTTGGCTATAAGGGGCTATTTGCTGGGAAATACAATTTGTTCCCTAGAACTCTACAGGTATGATATATTGATCAAACTATCAAATTTTATAACATCCTCTTTTCATCCCCCCCTCACCCCCCAGTTTTTGATGTTCCTGTTTTTGGATACAACCAAACAGATAGAAGAAGAAGAAGCTGGTCACATAATTGATTGCTTTGAAAATGTATTGGAGACTTAATGTATTTGTCCATGATATGTGCAGATGCCACATTGTCTACCTCAACCACTGATGAAGACTGTTTTACCCTGAGGGCCATGCTCCACTTTCTATTTCCAAGGGCCATACTCCACTTTCTATTTCCAAACATGGAAATCTTGGTTTATTATCAACAGCTGTGTATAGCTCATGCACCCCCCACACACACTATAGGCAGGCAGACATATTTGCATATCTTATGTTGAACTACAACAGCAAACAGAATACAGACTCTTCCAGATTTCATAAAGAAAGTTCTGGTAGCTTTGGATTAGGGGTATGTATCTCTCTGTCACCTTTGTCCAGTGCTGGGGGTGGGGAGTTGAGGACCCCTCTCAGAACAAGCACATGTGGAAACCTCATTCTGACTAGCCCAGCAGCTAACAGATCCCCGTCTACCCAACCCATAGCCTGCATGTGTAAGATACATCCGTGAAGAGGAAGCATTTCATGTGTGTGCATCCCAGAGCCTCCAAACGAGGCTCGGTTTAGACTGTTTGTTCCTCACAGATCTGTACCTTCATGGCTAGCTACCTAGTGTGCTAATTGTAATGGTCTGCTATTTTCCACAAAGGGTGGGATTGGTCAGAGGTCCCGTCAGAATGTTGCTTCCAGCACTTAGCCATTTGTCGCCCTGAGTTAGTTTTAACCTCTTTGATAAAATAAAAACTTAACATTTTATCCTATAGAATTGGGATTAAACGTAGAGGCACAAAAGAACGTTGTGTAGATAAAATTATTTTCAGTGTTTAAGGATGAGCCTCGCAATTAACAGAGATGCAGTAAATGTCTCCTTACCCCCTAGCGACAGCCTCAGCAAGGGAGTTATCTGCTGCTGGCTCTCGGAGCAGAAAGTACAGCAACTGTATTTCCAGTCTTAACATTGCAGATTAAAAAAGAGCGCGTATCCAGGAGTTACCGGGCCAGGTCTGGTGAGTACGCTGTGATCCTGGTGCAGGCGACTGCGGGTTCCTTGGGGGCGCGCACACCCGCTCCGCCCGCCCGCCTGCTGCCTGAGTTTCGCTTTCCTTTGGATCTAGGGGAAAACGAAAGCTTGGCGGTGAGGGGGGCGTGGCCAGGCGTGCAGAAGGCTTGGCCGGCAGTGCCAGGGCGGGACTGGAGGCGGCTGTGCCTAGGGAACAGCAGACACTCCTGAGCTGAGAGGCTGAGAGGCAGCAAGACTGCTCTACTCCGCGGTGCGTGTCCTCCTCTGTAGCCCTTTGCAGATCCTGCTCGGTCTTCACTCTTTGGCTTGACTCCGTGCTTGAGGCAAGTTTGGGGCTAACTTTGAAAGTGTCCTTCATCTGCCAGAGCTTTGCTTATACATCTCCAGATGATTAGGAATTCCCTTGGGTTCTGCAAATAGTGGCGGTTTGTATTCTTGGCATGTATATACTGGGCCAATGGATTTGCTTCCCAAGCACATATATTATTCAGACTGTAGTTGTGATTTATGTTTAATTTAAAAAAGAAATTACCAAAGTGGCTTGTTAAAAATTCAAACAATGCAGACAGATGTGTAGAGTTCTCTTATTTTGCAACTCAGTATCATTTTTATGTATACTTTATCAGAATCATTTCTAATGGATATCTTTAACATTGTTCTGTACCTTGCTTCTTGTGCCTTTCTAGACCAGTATTTTAACTGATGCGTTGTATGAGAAGTGCGGATTTATTTAAATAACTCATGGACATTTAGGTTTGGTCCTGTTTTTCCTGGGATAGACATTTTATCAAAAAATATCATTTTTATGCCCTTGTGCAAATACTCAATCACACTTTAGGAGAAACTCCTAAAATAGAAATCAGTGGTCTGAGAAACTGGAGAGATTTTTGTCCAATATCTTAAGTCAGGGTCCTTTAGACCTGTTCCCCGGCCTGTTTTTCCATCTTCTGTAAAGAAAGCTAAATATACCGTTAAGAAAAAAGCAAAAACAAAAACAAAAAACCCACCCCACCTGGAAGTCCAAGTTTGTGGTGTTTCAAAGTTACAACTTAATTTCATACTTAAAATCTTTAGAATTAACTCAAAAAGTGAGGCAAATATTTCAGAACACTTTAGAATGTTTCCGGTGAAGTGTCCTGTGTGTGCTTGAACACCGGCACCTCCTTTGTTCATAAGAACTAACTGGACAGAAAGTGGCGTAGGGAGGGGGTGAGGTGTACTGCTCCCTTCTGACTCACTACGCACTAGCAGAAGACTTTAAAAAGAGAGAGAGCTTTTTGCTTGATCTCTCTCTCTCTCTCTTCTTTTTTTTTTTCACTCTGGAAAACTGTGCTTCACGGTCTTGGCACTTTTACGCAACATTATGTTTATAAGGAAGAAAATCACGTTGTCTCCCAATTGAGTGTATCATGTGATTGGGCTGTGGCCAGAGCCCCAATGGGCACTGGAAAGGTGTATCAGTATCTCTAGGCTGAGGATATGTCTAAGGACAGGCTAATGCATATCATCGCACATGGGCCAGAGGAGCCCCAAGTAGTGTGTTGGTCTGGGTTTCCTCTGAAGGGATCTGATTTTGTCTGTTATATTCCCATTGTTCAGGAAAGGCGAGTATATTGTTAAGAATGAGGGCAACGCCCAGAGCAGTAGTTTATACCTTTAGAAACCCCAGGGATTTTAACCCTAGGAAGGCTGAATGAGGCAGGGGGATTAGAGTTTGGATCTGGTGGCTCAGCTCACACTTGTAATCACAGCATTGGAGGGGGCGAGGCAGGAGTTTTGCTGAGGCTATGAGGCTAGCCTAAGCTACATAGTGAGATTCTATTTAAAAACACCTGTGCGCAAAAGTTTGAGGCCAGGGGATTACAATACCAGGGCGTGTCTCAGAAGGTTTGAAGACCAGGCTGCTTAGATACTGCTGGCATTGTGAATTTTATTGGCCATTTCTATCTGGGAACTGTTCTCCCCAGACCCCCAGTGTGTGAACAGCTAGGGAGGGACTCACCACCCAGAATTCCCGTACTGTGTCGCTGGCTCGCTAGCTCTTTCTAGAAGACCCTTGCTGATTCTGTGACCTGTGGTGGACTCACCACCCAGAATTCCCGTACTGTGTCGCTGGCTCGCTAGCTCTTTCTAGAAGACCCTTTTGCTGATTCTGTGACCTGTGGGGGTTATTTCCACAGTCTCCCCTCATTGCAAGCTTCAGCAAGGATGGAGGTAGGCTTCTGCTTTGGGGCCAGCGTGCATCAAATCAGTGGGTGAGTTAGGGAACGCAGCGTCCTCTGTGCTGGCAGCTGTATGCCTGGTTCAGCCTCATCCTGTCTGTCCACTTGCCCGACCATCGTACATCTCCATTTCCTTCCTCATGATGCTCTGCCTACCTGCCTGCCCTCCGTGTGCTGGCTCTGCTACCCAGAGCTGTGTGTGTGCTCTGCCCAGTGAGAGAGCTGCTTCCCTTAGGGTGAAGCTCGACCATGTCTGCTTCCAGTTGTCCGTCCATCCGTCCGTTAGTTCATTAGCCATTAACTCTGAGTTCCAGATAATGAACTGATTAGCAGTAAACTAAACCTCACGTATTTGTTCTGCTACCAAAGCAAACTGCCTCCGAGCAACAACCCACCTTCCTCCAGCCTCATGCCCTTGCCTCCACACAAAATAGTTATCTAAACTTGAGTTTTACTTTCTATTTAGAATTTTTTTTTACCATACAGAAGTATTGACAATTTTCCACTGACATTAAGTTTGAATATATAGCAATAAATCAAATAATGTTTTCTGATTTTTTTTCTCGTGGTGGTGGTGGTAGTGATGTGTGTGAGTGTGGGTATGAATATCTGTGTGTGTGTGTGTTTCTGTCTGTCTGTCTGTCTGTCTGTCTATGTGGATGTATGCATGAAGGCCAGAGGTTACCTTCAGTGTAGTTCCTCAGTAGTAGCTATCTACCTTGTTTTTTGAGACAGGCTCTCTTATCCTGGAGACTACATACAGGTGTGCACATCTGGCTTTTTTATGTGAGTTTTGGGGGATCAGACTCAGGTCCTCAAGCAAGCACTTTAAAGACTGAGTCATCTCCCCAGTCTTGTGATTGGTTGTTCTGAGCAGACATTTTGTTTTTAAAAGATTTATTTACTTTTGATTTATGTGCTCCAGGGTTTGCCTGCATGTGTGTGTGTGTACACCACACAGAACAGGACCCTCAGAGCCCCTAGAGCTGGAATTCTGAGTTGCCGTGTGGGTCCTGGGTTCTCCGTAAGATCAGCAAGTGTTCGTGAGGCTAGATCATCTTTCTAGCACCCTTGAATAAATATTTGGCTTCTGAGATTCAGCCTGTTGTGACATGTGCTGTAGCCTATCCACAGCCATTGACGAATTCGCAATATCTGTGGTCCGTATAATACAAGCCGTGCTGATATGATAGTGTTTCACCTGTCTCCAAGGACACATTGGAGAATTTCTTTACAGGGTTTTAGATGTAGTTCAAGTGCAGATCATTTGCCTAGCACTCCAGAGGGCCTAGATTCATCTTAAGCACTGCAAACAAATTAGCTAACAGAGAGAGAGAGAGAGAGAGAGAGAGAGATAGAGAGAGAGATAGAGAGAGAGAGAGAGAGAGAGAGAGAGAGAGAGAGAATTTGGCATTGGATTTCAATGTAAAAGATGATGATATGAAAATTTTTCCTCAGTTGATTTGGGCCTTTTTATTACTGTCTTATAGTAGCATATAAAAATCCTATTTAGGAGGCTGGCATGGAATGGCAGTGGGTAAAGGCGTCTGTCTGCTGCCAAGCCTGACAAGCTGAGTTTGATTCCTGGGGCCTATGTGGAAGGAGACGGCTGGCTAACAGGTTGTCCTCTGACCCCTATTTGTGAGCCATGGAATTCATGTATGTACACACACACACACACACACACACACACACACACACACACACACGATAAATAAATAACAACAAAAACTTCTAATCTTTAAAAATTATGTTTAGGTCCAGCAAGTTGGCTCAGCAGGTAAAGTGTGTGTGCTATACAAGCTTGAAGCCCTAGGTTCAGTCCCCAGACGGAACCCACTCAGCTGAGCTGTCTTCTGGTTTCTGCCTATGTGCTATGGCACACATCCATGTGTGTGTGCACACACATTCCTAAGCACATATCCATGTGTATGTGCACACATACATTCCTAAAATCTAAAAAGAAAAAAAAATCCTATTTACCCTTCTCCTCTGCAATACTTAGCTCGGTAAAATTTTTCAATAGACATTTTATTTTTAATTGACACATAGGAATCGTACCAATTCCTCCTGGGTGTGGTGGCGTTGCTGCCTGCCATTCTGGTACTCAGGAGGCTGAGGCAAGTCTTGGCTGCAGAGTAATATCTTTCCACCAACACCCTCCTCAACTGGATTTTTTTTTTTTTTATAATCAAAGGCATATTGTATTGCTTCTCAATTCAGCACATTTGTAGTGTGTGGTGATCAGATTCTGTCAGAAGTACTGACTGTTCCCAAAAGGATAGTGTAAAATGTCCTATCATGGCCTCACTTGGGTTGCCACGACTGGTAGCTTACAGTTAGGAACTTTCTTCACTGTTGGTAGTTCCTTCCATTTCCTGTTTGGAGTTACTTATGCAAATTTACTTATGCAAATATTCTTAAAATGTGCTGTAAAATTTATCCACATCCCATTTCCCCAGAAACCCAGCTTTTTCACACCACCCATATTACCTTGCTCTTTGCATCAAGATTCAATAAGGTCTCAATAAGGTGTCATTCTGTAGCCCAGGCTGGCCCCAAACTTATCATTCCTTTTCCTCAGCCTCACAAGAGCTGGAATTACTAGTGTTTAGCAATATGCTTTGCCTAATCCCCTTAGCACCTACACCCTTCTACCTTCTTGTCTTTAGTAAACTTGGCTACAGTCTGACTTTTTCCATGAAATATACCCTTATAAACACAACCCGGCTTAGGTTACTCATTAAGCCACTGAGTTCTGACTGGCTCCTTTTACACTCCATTGGCCAGATTGTAAACTGGTACAAGACATGAATTAAGAATGTTATGTTCTGGTGCTGGAGAGGTGGCCTAGGATTCAAGAGTGCATACTGCTCTTTCAGAGGACCAGAGTTTTGATTTGGGCAGCTAATTACAGCCTGTTATTTGAGCTCCAGGGGAATCTGGCGCCCTCTTCTGGTCTCCATCAGTATCTGCATTCATAAGCACAAATCTACACACAGGAAGAATTTATATACTAGATAAATGCAGACTGTGTAAGAGTGCTCATAAGGTGGGGGACAGGGAATCCCTGGAGTGAGCTGGCTAACTAGACCAGAATGTATTGGGTCAGCCCTGGGTTCACCTGAGAGACCCTGCCTCAATGAATAAGATGGAAGGAAATCAAGGAAGACCCCTAATACCAGTCTTTCTCTCAAAAAAGAATCTAATTAAGAGAGTCCTAGCCGAGTCCAGCTGATTAGGGCCCCATAGCCAATGGGCTCTCAGGCCTCCTGTTTTCCTTGCCTGATGGGAAAAGAGAAGCACAGAGGAACTCTCTTGTGTGTGTGCTCTGGCTAAAGAGAAGGAGACACAGAGGAAACAGTACAGTTGAGAGCTCCAGATTAGACCTGTGGCTATGCGGGGGATGAGAGGAAAGCTGCAGGCAGAAGTTGAAACCCTTTCAGAAGGAACTGGGAAATCAAATGGCATGTGGCCCCTGAGGATGGCTGGGTGTTTCCCACTTTCACAGTATCCATAGTTGAAGGTGCCAGCGTGCTCTGTCCAGCTGGCTGCTGCGTCTAGCAGTGCTGTGCAGCTGCCAAAGCATGAGAAAGAGAGAGAGAGAGAGAGAGAGAGAGAGAGAGAGAGAGAGAGAGAGAGAGAGAGAGAAGCAAGCAAGAAGGGTTGTCAGCAGTTGGGACTTTTGTTTCAAACATATGTGAGACTTATGGGAATCACCAAAGAATTTTAGGTGAGAGTTTACAGGCCAAGGTCTGTGTTGTCAGGAGGAAGTAAGAATAAGGGTTTTGGGGGTTCATAGTATTACATTTCCTCATTTGTAATATGATCTTGTGCTTGCAAACCCCTGGTTTGGGTGAAAGGGGCTCAGTTGTCTTCTGGGTCTGGGAAGAGATGAGCTTAAAGGCCAGGTGGCACCAAAGACTTCCTGAGGACGGGACAAGCTTCCCCAGGAAGTACCTTAGATGTCTGCAGGCAAGTTCCAGGGGGTCAAGGCTGTGGATAGTAAGAGATCTGCCTATGAGCAGTCTCTACCCAGTGGACACCTTTCCCAGCTGTTAGGGATGGAGAGTGAGGGGCCAGGAGACCATTGGCTTTTGGTCCAGACCATTTGCTAAGACAGAGAACCCAGGAGGAAGGAGGCCAGCGTTAGATACGGCCATCCATGCTGAGGAAGGATGAAGGAAAGAAAGGGTGGGAGAGCTGGAATGTTCAGCTCATCATTAATTCCTGTTTCTAGCTGTCTAAACCAGTCTTCTTCTGGCAGTGAGACCATGGCCACATGGCACCCCCATCTTACTTGATATCTGTTGCTTTGTGTTTCCACAGAGGGGTCCTTTGTCTCCGGCTTGTGTAGACTCTGCCTGGAAGTGAAGTCGTGGACTCCTGACCTCCAGTCCTGCCAGTCCCAACCTCGGAGTTTGAGTGTGATCACTCATGGGCAAGGGGTTTGGGCTCCTGAGGAAAACCTACCAGTCAGTTGTGGCTGAGCCGCAGCAGGACTCAGTGCTGGAGGAAGAGAGGAGCATGAAGAAGAAGAGAGTGCTGTCTAGAGAATTCTGCAATGTCTGGGACCACCCTCATGGTCATTACAGCCCCCGCCCCACCCTCTCTATCACTGTGTAGAAATGCTCTGTGCACTCTCTGTTTTGGAAGTGGCGCATTAGTCCACATTAGCTTCATTCTAGCGACTTTTGTCTGCTTCAAGAAGCACCCCCCTCCCGTTGATTTGTGAGCTGAAATCTGTTGCCCCTGAAACCATTTGCTTTGACCTGTCTAAGAGGCTCTTTATCCAGGACTCTGAAATCTGGGATACTCTCTTGGTCTTCAGCCTCTCACCTTCTGGGGTCAGCTGAGCCCATGGGTGGGGTGGGGTGGGAGCTTGGCTGCTGATGTAGCACAGAGATGTTATTTTTGGTTTTCCCATGTCCTTGTAAGGTACATCCTCCTCTTGAGGTAAGTTTAGGGCTGGTGAGTCTTCCCCACAGCTGCCTTTACTGTCCTTCATTCATTTCTCCTTCCTTCTTTCCTTCTTTCCTTCTTTCCTTCCTTCCTTCCTTCCTTCCTTCCTTCCTTCCTTCCTTCCTTCCTTCCTTCCTTCCTTCCTTCCTTTCTTCCTTCCCTCCCTCTCTTTCTTCCTGCCTTCCTCCTCCTCACTCTTTATTTCTTTTTTTTTATTTTTCGAGACAGGGTTTCTCTGTGTAGCCCTGGCTGTCCCAGAACTCACTCTGTAGACCAGGCTGGCCTCAAACTCAGAGATCCACCTGCTTCTGCCTCCCAAGTGCTGGGATTGAAGGTGTGCATCACCACTGTCTGGCAGCGTCCTCCATTTCCGTGGAGAGGCCTGAGGGACTCCTCTCCTGGTGCCCACTATAGACCAGTTGGACACCGTGCTTCTCTCTGAGCCACGCCGACCCCCCATTCTGACTCAGGAAGCAACAGCTCCCCACATACGTTCTCAGAGTTTCTTTTCTTCTAACAACTGCTGTGTTACTCTCGGTCGATGTGTGATGTCACCTTTCTCTAGTGCATTAGTAACGCTTGTCGCTCATTTAAGTTTCCAAAGCCCGACCACCACAGCTTCTTTCCAGACCCTTTGAAGCAAGCTCCCTGGTGAAGTCTCCGTGTCTGTGAGGGTATTTCTCTGGATCTCACGTTCCAGAAAAATATTTTAGCTTTGTTCAGAGCTCCGTCTTGCCCTCAGTATTTTTTTCTTCTTCATGTTGTAGGTCTGGTTGGTTTACACAACATCGGACAGACGTGTTGCCTTAACTCCTTGATTCAAGTGTTCATGATGAACATGGACTTCAGAATGATATTGAAGAGGTAAGACTGCCTGATAGTGTGCATGCCATTCATGGTTTAGGTACAACTGTGGCTCTGCCTGATAGTGTGCATGTCACTCATGGTTTAGAATGTTTGTTCATTCACAGTGACCTTGACTTTTAAAAGTCTCCTTTCCAGAGACGCCTGAGAAAAGCTCCTTTCTTGTGTATTCAGCAAGATAGCCTTATTTATAGTTTAAACACACACACATATGTTGGCCCTCACCTCCATTTGGTTTCAGGTAGTATGGGTCATTACTGCCTCCTTTAAAATATATTTTTTAAAAAATTATTATTTTATTGTTTTATGTATGTGGGTATTTTGACTACATGCATCTCTGGGTATCACATACATATCCATGGAAGCCAGAGGAGGGAGTTGGATCCCATGGGACTGTGAACCACCAGTAGGGGTTCCGTGGAAGAGCAGCCTTTCTTTCTTTCTTTCTTTCTTTCTTTCTTTCTTTCTTTCTTTCTTTCTTTCTTTCTTTCTTTCCTTCCTTCCTTCCTTCCTTCCTTCCTTCCTTCCTTCCTTCCTTCCTTCTTCTCTTTCTCTCTTTCTCTCTTTCTTTTTTGTTTGTTTTTAGAGACAGGGTTTCTCTGTGTAGCCCTGGCTGTCCTGGAATTCACTTTGTAGACTAGGCTGGCCTCGAACTCAGAAATCTGCTTACCTTTGCCTACCAAGTGCTGGGATTAAAGGCATGCGCCACCATGCCCGGCAATTTTCTTAACTGAGCCATCTCTCTAGCCTCTACACACAATGCCTTTAATCTCAGCTCTTGGGAGGCAAAGGCAGGTAGACTTCTGTGAGTTCAAGGCCAACCTGATCTATAATGATTTCCAAGACAGCCAGGGCTACACAATGAAACCCTGTTTTGAAAAACAAAACAAAACAAAACAAAACAAAATCAAAAACAAAAAAGGAAAAAACTAAGAAAAAAGAAAGAAAAGAAAGAAAAAGACTCCTCAGATACTTTTGAAGTACAACCATGGGTGACAGTCACTGGTCTGGAGTTGGGGCCAGGCTAACTTCAGAGAAGGTCAGTGGCCTAATATAATTGAACAGATGCAGATATTTTTATAAGTGTTTCTACTTGGCTTCATGCTTTCTCTTTTTTCTTCTTCCACAAAGAAAGTGAGAGTGGCCTGTAGGTAAATGAACCACGGGAAAAACACTGTCGCCTGCCATGTTGCCCTTTCTTCCTGGGACCTGAGTATTTGCTTTTGTCATATGAAGACTTCAGGGTGGACATTTACCTGCTCACTCAAGTGTGGGCCCAGCATAAGGTGCAGCTGTCCTTCCTTAATGTGTTGGTTGAGCCTAGTTGGGGACTGTGTTGATCTCCCTCCTAGTGAGGTATTCTGCGCACGCCAGTCTCTGAGTCACTGAGTACACTCATAAATCTAGCCATCCCCATCACTCTAACTTAACCCAGAGAATGACAAGGACACAGAGAGTTTTTGAGATTCTTTAACTGCTTTCAACGTGCTCCTGCCTGGAGTGTGATGGGTCTGAGCTGCCTGGCTGTTCTTATTCGGCAGGATAACAGTGCCGCGGGGAGCAGAAGAGCGGAAGAGAAGTGTCCCCTTCCAGCTGCTCTTGCTGCTGGAGAAGATGCAGGACAGCCGACAGAAAGCTGTGCTGCCCACGGAGCTCGTTCAGTGTCTGCAGAAATACAACGTGCCCTGTAAGAGCCCCGTCAGCTCCGGCCTGCCAGTGATACAAGGTTGGGTGGGGTAGCAGCCTTAGGGAAAGATCGAGGGAGCGGGCTGATGGGCAGTGAGCGAACATCAGAGATTTTGGTGTTGATCCGAAATAGCTCTTTACTTTTGAAAAAAAGAAGTTTAACACATGATTTTAACTTTTTCTATTATGACTTTTATCAGCTTACTGCTTTGAAGTGGCTTTAAGAGACTAGCCTGGCACTTAGCCATTTTCAGGGTGTAGTGTGTGGATTTGATACATTTATACAGTGTCTAACGATCACATGGGGCAATTAGCGTATATTTCTCCTTAAACGCTCCTTAAACTCCCTAAACATTGTTGCCTAAAGCCAAGCTTACCTCTGCCAAAGCACACCCTTCAATCCTCCCTGTTGACCTTTGTCCCAGTTAGCTTTTAACTGTCAACTTGACACATACCAGTCATCACCTGAGGAGGATTGCCCAGATCAGACTGGTGTGTAGGTGTGTCTGTGGGTGACTGACTTGACCGTTGATTGCTGTAGGAGGGCTCTGCTCGCAGTGCCCCACACACATCCCTGGGCTGGTGGTCCCAGGCTGTATAAGAAAGACGTTTGAGCAGGAGCGGGATAGCAAGCCAGCCAGCAGCGTTTCTCCATGGTTTCTCTTTCAATTTCTTGCTTGAGCTGCTGCCTCGACTAACTTCAGTGATGGACTGTGACCTACAAGTGTAAGCCAGATAAACCCTGCTGTCCCCTTAGCTGCTTATGTCACGGTCTTGTCGCAGCCACAGAATAGAACTAGAATGTCTGAGGACCTGACTCAGTAGCCTCGACCTTTGGTTCTTCTCTTCCTTATAAAATATATAATAAATCGAATGAACTACATGCAGCAGAATGCGAGAGCCTTTTCCTCAGCTTCATTTTGAAGTGTTCTGTAAGCGTCTGTTGAATCTACTTGGCCTATAGAGTTGTTTAACTCGTCGTTGGTTTTAAAAAGATTTAAAATTGTGTTTATGATGGTTATGCTTATATGTGCTATGGTGTGAGCGAGGGTGTATTCACACCTATCATGTGTACACACAGCGCTTGTCTATCGGTCAGAGGAGAACTTCTGGAGTTGATTCCTTCCTGTCCTATGGGTTCTAGGTATCATTGTCCAGCTGCCGCCTCTGAGCAGCAAGTGATAAGCCAGGCATCTCACCAGCACTGTTGATATTTTGGGTATAAGTGATTTGTCTAATGTTGAAAGTAGGGTTGTTGAAGCACCCCAAGTGCTACTGTCTAAGAATCTATCTCTGTGTTTAGAATATTTACCGTATATAACTGGGTGCTTCACTTTTGTCAGTGTATACGTTTACAACTGTTAAACCCCTCGGTTGAGTTGACTGCTTTTTTTTCTACATGTTGACCTTCTCTGTCTCCTTTTGCAGTGTTTGGATTTTAGTCTGCTTTGCCGGTACAGGTGTCGCTGCTGCTGGCTGCCTTTATTTCTGTTTTCTTGTTAGACCCTCTCAGCCTGTTAGCTTCATTCTGTGTCTCTTTACTGGTAAAGTGACTTTCTTGCAGGCATTGTGTTGCTGAGTTTTGTATTTTGGATTATGTTTAATCGGTTTACATTAGATATTACCATCAATAGCTGAGGCATGCTCTTGTAAAATGATGTAAAATTTCGGTGCTTGCTTGAATAATTCTTATTCCTTTTTCTTTTCCTCCCTCTCCATCTTCCCCACCTACTCCTCTTCTTTTCTTTACTTCAGGCTCTCTGTGTAGCTAAGTCGACCTGGAGCTCCTGCCCTCTAGCCTCTGCCTCCTGTTTCCTAGGTTTAGAGGCATGTGCCATCATACCCAGTATCTTTCTTTTTTCTTGTTCATCTTTGCTAAGAGGTATTTTTCTTTTCTTTTGTGTATAAAGGTACACTGTCTTGCCCTTAAAAAAAGATTTATTTATTTATTTATTTATTTATTTATTTAATGAACAATGTTGCTCTCTTCAGACACAGTGGAAGAGGGCATCTGATCCCATTACAGGTGGTTATGTTGCCACTGGGACTTGAACTCAGGACCTCTGGAAGAGCAGTCAGAACGCTTAACCGCTGAGCCATCTCTCCAGTCCCTGTCATGTACTTTAATAAGCATTTCATATGAGGCCAATCTGGTGAAGAATTCCTCAGGTTTTGCTTTTCTTGGAAAACCTTTGTCTTCCTTTCTGAGAGATAGCTTTGCTGGGTATAATATCTGTGGTTAGTATGTTGCTGCTGCTGCTGCTTCAGGACTTTGTATATCCCATTCCACTCTTGCCTTAAAGAACATCTTTTCTAATTAAATCTTTTAGGAGGCTTTTGAGCTCCCTGGACTTGGATATCTATGTTTGCAATGACTTTGAAAATTGTCATTGATTAATTTGGTGGATTATCTGTGCCCCTTCTTTCCCATCTCCTCTTATAGCACCCATATTGTGCAATGTTTTCTTAATTAGTTGTGTGCAATATGTCCCATAGACTTTGCTTTTAAATTTTCTTAATTTCTTTATTTTTCATTTTTCTAATTTGGTTGTTTCAAAAGACCTATGTTCATGCTTAGAATTTTTTTTCTGTCAGATGAATACTGCTGAGGGTCTCTATGGTGGTTTTGTTTTTCTCCTTAACTTATTAGATTCATTAGTGTCAGAATTTCTCTTTATTATTCTATGTATGATGAATTCTCACTTACATAATGGTTTCTCTAGCTTAATTGATGTTTTAATTCTCTAGCATCTCATTAAACTTCATTGTAATAATTTGTTTGAATTCTCTGTTATACAATACATTAGTTTTCTTTCCTTTGGGGAGCACTGCTAGAAAGTCACTGTGCTCCTTTGGAGACACCAGGGTGCATAGTTTTTCATGATTCTTAAAAAGATCCTAATTTTGAAGTGTTAATTTTTTTGTAATGATCATGAGTATTTTGCCTGCATGTATTTTTGTGTACCATGTACCAAGGTAGGTGGTATTCTTGGAGGCCAGAAGAGGTTGCTGGATCCCCTAGACCTAGAGTTACAGACAGATGTTAGACATCGTGTGAGTGCTGGGAATTGAACTCAGGTCCTCCGGAAGAGAAGCCACTGTCTCTGCTGGTATTTGAGTAGCTGGTGGATCAGTTACCTCTACCTTAAAAAAAGATATTCTTAATTTGCTGCAAGTCTTAGAGGAAAATTAAATGTTGGTTAAACACACATGGCCTTTATTTTTAATTTTAATTTAAGATTTATTTACTTATCTGTTTATTGTTTTAAACATGCTAGCCCAGGCAGGCACACACGTGTCACAGCGTGTTTGACATGGCATGCACATGGATAGTAGAGGACAGCTCTGGGGCATTCTCTCCAGACACAGTAGACTTCGGAGTTTGGATTCAGGTCCCTTGGTCTTGTTCAGAAAGGGCCTCTACTCTCTGAACTATCTTGTCTGTGCTCTATTTTTATTTTGGAGCATGTAATCGCTTGTATGAAGAAACAGGTTCCTAGAAGTGTCTAACCATCTCATCTATATCTATCTATCTATCTATCTATCTATCTATCTATCTATCTATCTATCATCCATCTATCTATCTTCTTAAGCTTCCCATAGTGCTTTGTGCACCCCAGGGGACATTTTATTCTTGTTTGAATTATGATCAGTTGGAACCTGTCCTCCATTAGAATATAGGTTCTCAGGGACATAAATTTTCTTGGGTTCATGTAAAGCTTTCTGCAGTCGTTGTTTTTAACCTCATCGGGGCTCCCATAGCCAAGAGTGCCCAGTCCCAAGCCAAGAATACTTGTCTATCCCACTGTATACTTCACACTTGAGGGTTTTACATGAACCAAAGAAAACGCAACCATTTGTAACTCCAGTTCCAGGGGATTGGATGCCCTCTTATGACCTCTTATGACATCCAAGGCATGCACATGTTACACCTACTTACATATGAAACATCTACACATAGAAAATCAATAAATAAAGCTAACAAAACAAGACAAAACTGACCACCACAGTACCTCAATCCAATCTCTTTACATCAGTGTTAGCTCTGTGTCAGGCACACACTTTTTTTTTTTTTTTTTTGAGTTGTCTGACAGACTGTTTTTGACTTGGGATTCATTATATAGATGAATTAATATATTCAATTTAATTGGTATATTCACATTCATCACTGTATATTTGATGTGCATAAGGCAACGGGAATGACAGATTTTGTCTACAGGGACAAAATTTAGAAGCAGGACAGGTCAAAATTAAATAATTAAATAAAATGAAATGAGAATGAAGAGCATCAAGTCTGTGCTGTGATGCGTATCATGAAGGGAAGACTGTGCTGTGCTGGAGATGAGGCGTGTTTTGAGAAACTGCCTTGGCCTGAAATGTCTTGGCATTCCAGCACAGTCTTCTGCCCTTTTGTGAAACAGTCCGCAGCGCGTTTCTCGACTTTTCTGACTCCCCACTTCTTTGGACCAACACCATTAAAGTCAGTTGTGTCCGTTCCCGATTTCAGGCCTACTTAATATGACAGGTAGACAGTTCCCTGCAAAGTTCCTGCTCTCCTTGCTAGGATCATCTAACTCCATGGATATTGGCCTTTTCTCTTTGCTCCTTTACTCCAGCACCTTTGGGGAAACCTGGTCAGATTAGCAAGAGGCCTTGCTTTTAGTGACGTGAATAAAACTTACCACCAGGGGGCGGACGAGTCCAGCCGTAGTATCTGCTCAGCAGAAAAATGGGAGAAAATAGTTGAGATCTGTGGGTCCGCTGACAGGATGGTGAGAGAAAGCGGTGGCACTATGACCTTAGTTCTAAGAGAAACCTCTGAAAAAAGAATCAACACCAAGCTAAGTTTTCATTTAGTCTTTTTTTGGAAACGAGGGAAATCTAGGAAAGGACAAAAGGGCTGAGTGTTCATGCGGCTGGTGTCCTGTCTCCTTACTAACTGCGCTTTCCCCTGACCAGTGTTTGTCCAGCACGATGCTGCTCAACTCTACCTTACAATCTGGAACCTGACTAAAGACCAGATCACGGACATAGACTTGGTAAGGGCTGGGATGTGGAGACGTCAGAGATGTGAGATATTGCTTTCGGGACGTGCTCCACTACTGTGTGTAGCTTCCTGGTGTGCACCTTTATGTGCGGGGGTGGGGGGTGGTGCGAGGGAGCAAAATTTTGTGTCGGCCGTTTCTAGAGCTTCTAACAAACAAACAAAGAAACAAACAAACAAAACACCCACGCACCCTGACCTAAAGTGAGTTCTGGGTCATCGTACCTCCTTGCTCTCTCTTGCAGGCAGAGCGGCTGCGGGATCTGTTCACCATCTGGACGCAGGAGTCCCTGACTTGCGTGGGCTGTACAGCAGAGAGCAGCAGGAGGAGCAAGCTGCTCATTCTCTCTCTTCCTCTTTTTGATACGGACGCAAAGCCTCTGAAAACCCTGGTGAGAGACTCCTTGTTGGTGACTTGGTGAATCCTGAGGTGGCCGGTTTCCCTTGCTTCTATCACCTACCCTTGGATTTTGTAAACCTAACTCGTGGGCCGGCAAGTTGGTATGGCAGGTGCTTGTTGTCAAGCGTTATGACCTGAGTTTGATCCCTGGATCCTACATGGTGGAAGAAGAGAACTAGAGAACCGGTTCCTGGTCTCTCTCTCTATGCCTTGGCATGTGTACATGTCTCTCTACCATAATCGGTTAAAAAAAATGTAATGCAATTTTTACAAATTGTATACCCTGGGCCAATCTCTCCTTTGACTTGGGCGAGGGCACTTTTTTCTGTCCCCTTCTGCTTGCTTCACGTTCTTCCTCTGGCAAGCCCCTTCCAGTTTTGTTCCTCCCTCTAGTGGGTACTTTCTGAAATCCTGCCCTGTGTATCACATGTGCCCACTTACGGGGAGTGGAGACCAAAGGGTAGCTTGAGCTTCCACTAGCAGGGGAAAAGGGCTGTCTTTGAGATGGGAAACATGATTGCTACTTTTTGCTTGTTCTCCTGGGTGGGGCAGGAGGATGCCTTGAGATGTTTCTTCCAGCCCAAAGAATTAGCAAGCTCCGACAAGTGCTGCGAGAGCTGTGGGGAGAAGACGTCCTGGAAACAGGTACTGACTGCTTACCTCCAGACGCCTCACTGTTCTGGGGTTGCCTGGTGGGGTTTCCTGACAAGTCTTTGCAGACCCATTAGGGCATATTAGAATGGCTGACACAGGGAATCTGGGTACCTGTGGTCCTCAGGCTTCTCTTTTGCCACAACTTCAGGCTTAGCATCTCAGACTTTGTCACTGAGAGGGACAGGAAGAACTTTTTAGGGACAAGAGGAGAGAGTTCAAGAATAGTAGGTAGGGCTTTTCTCTTCTGGCGAGATGCGTAGAGTACGTCTCACGGTTCCTGTACCTGAGCAGAGGCCTTCTGTGGAGATGTGTGGTGGGTGACACTCAGTCACACGAGTCTCGAAGGTGCTCTGCCGCTCCCCTGTGGGAAAGAGCACATTGCCAGCCTCTGCTGACACTGCTCTGACGCTGCCCATCTCCGGTGCCCAAAGACTTCATCTTCATTCTGATTTTGCTCTTTCAGGCTCTGAAGCTGACTCATTTGCCCCAAACCTTGACCATTCACCTCATGAGATTCTCTGCCAGAAACTCTCGGACAGAAAAGATCTGCCACTCAGTTAATTTCCCTCAGAGCTTGGATTTCAGTCAGATTCTGTCAACGGAGGAAGACCTCGGTGATACCAAGGAACAGGTGAGGCCTGCCTTCCACCCCCTATTCACCCCAGCAGAGTCTGTGATCTGACATAACCGTCCATCCCTCTCAGCTGCTGCACACACTCACCCAGGAGTGCCATAGTTGAAAGTAACAAGCCCATGCCAAAGACTTGCTCTGTAACTCAGCAGACTGTGAGGTGAAATGGACCAGCATCATGTGGGCCAAACACTTCCTGGGTGAGGCTCCCACCCAGGGACCCAGACCCCTTGTTTGCCATATTTAGCAAACATATTTATATACAACAGCAGAGAACCAACTTCAGATTGGTATGATTCACAGAGGAGCATCCGTCTCTGTTTTTCTTCCTTTTTAAAGATTAAAAAAAATCAAATTGCATTTACTTATTCGTTAGTGTGTGTGTGGCATGAGTGGAGTCAGAGGACAACTTTTGGGAGGAGGATAGTTCTCTCCTCCCACCACCTGGGTCCCCAGGATCGAACCCACGTCACCAGTCTTGGCAATCACCTTTACCTGCTGACCTGTCGCCAGCCCAAGACAGACTTTCTTTCTTAAGCAGTATTTAATGATTAAACCTCAGTGGTTCTGCAGCAGCGGTGGGCCACCTCCCTACTGTGGGTTAGAAGTGGGAAATGCTACATTTGCAAGCGATGGATCTCACTTACATGGCTCGGAGGCTGGGCTGTTTCTTCTGCTAGATCAGTCTGTTTGCCTGTTCGTGCTCCGGAACTACAGTATTAAAATACGAAGCTCATCTTTACCTATTAGGTGTCTGTCTGTGTTTTGCAGTATTCACCTTTGCTCTCCTCGCTTTCCTGCTCAGTCTGGCTGTGCAGTGCATTTACGTTTCTTTCTGTTTAAAAAGGATTTTACTATGAAATTTCAGATCAATTCAAAAGAGTGGGGACGGGTATAACTGTCTCTCACCTCACCTGTCACCCAGCAGGTGACTAATCACACACTCACAGCCGGTCTTGACCTCCATCCCCAGCCTCTTTTGCTCAACCATCCTGGTTGATCGTGTCAGGTCAACCTGACACAAGCTAGAGTTACCTGGG
Source organism: Mus minutoides (assembly GCA_902729485.2). NCBI lineage: Eukaryota > Metazoa > Chordata > Mammalia > Rodentia > Muridae > Mus > Mus minutoides. The sequence continues at coordinate 447,200 of LR749853.1, forward strand.
AAGAGCTGACCTCAGTAGAGAAACTGACTACATCCATTTGTAAGCCTGTTGGGGCATTTTCTTGATTGATGATTGACCCCAGCCTACTGTGAGCAGTGCCACCTCTTCGTGGGTCATCCTGGGTTGTATAAGAAAGTAAACTGAGCAAGCCATGGGAGCATCCTGCTCTTTTTATTGAAGTCTACTCGGTTGAAGTTGGATCATTATAGTCTGCAGTTGGCTGTTTTACCATAGTCCCCAACCCTTTTTTGTAACTTGATCATCATATCCAGATATTACCTTCCTTGAAACAAATTTTGGCAACAAAAGTTGCCATATACTACACACACATACAGACACACATACACACACTTAGACCCCCCCCACATATACATATACACACACAGGCACCACACACACACACACACAGGCACCCCCTAGAACCCCTACCCACACCACACACACACACTATACCACACACAACACACACACACACACACACACACACAAGCACACATATACCATACCACATTACACACACAGAACTTTCATGTTTCTCATAGACACACATACACACACTCAGACACCACACACACACATATACACACACAGGCAACACACACACACACACACACACACACACACACACACACACAGAGGCACCCCCTAGAACCCCTACCCACACCACACACACAATTAAATGCTGTCCTTTTAAGAGTTGCCTTGGTCATGGTGTCTCTTCACAATAATGGAAACCCTAAGACAGTGATTTTATTCCTTTTTTGTTAAACTCACTTTTTCCAGTTCCCCCCCCCTCCACAAGCACACATATACCATACCACATTACACACACAGAACTTCTCATGTTTCTTGGAGGCTAACTTTAAAGATTTGTTTTATTATTACTTTTTAAAGACTCATTTATTTTATTTTTATGTGTGTTGAGTATTTTGCTTGTATGTATGTATGTATGTATGTATGTATGTATGTATGTCATCTGCATGTATGGTACCCATGGAGGTCAGAAGAGGGCATAAGATTCCCTGAATTTAGAAGGCTGTGAGCTACCATATAGGTGCTGGGAACCAAACCTCTAGAAGAGCAGCCTGTACTTTTAACCACTGAGTCATCTCTGTAGCCCCTATTTATGTTAGTGTGCGTGTGTATGTATATGTGTGGTGTATGTATGTACTTGTGTATGTATGTGTGTGCGCTCCAGCCTGAATGTATATGTGTGCACTACATTTGTGCAGGTGCTCATGGAGACAAGAAGGACGTCAGATCCCCTAGAGCTGGAGTTAAGGATGGTTGTAAGCTGTCTGATGCTGGTCATCTGCTAGAGCAGCAAGTGCTTTTATTCTCCGTCCCAGATGCTAACTTTCAGAACAATATATTATAAGCTAGTCATTTCCCTGTATATTCCTTTTTAAAAACAAAAAGTTACACATTTATTTATTACTAATTAGTGAATGTGATGTTTTAAATATGCTTGGCCCAGGGAGTGGCACTATTAGGAGGTGTGGCCTTGTTGGAGCAGGTGTGACACTGTGAGAGTAGGCTTTGAGAAACCTTCCTCTAAAGCCTGGAAGCCAATTTTCTCCTGTCCTTTTGGATCAAAATGTAGAACTTTTAGCTCCTCCTGCCCCTCTGCCTGGATGCTGCCATGTCCCACCTTGATGATAATGAACTGAACCTCTAACCCTGTAAGCCAGCCCCAATTAAATGCTGTCCTTTTAAGAGTTGCTTTGGTCATGGTGTCTCTTTACAACAATGGAAACCCCAAGACAGTGATTTTATTCCTTTTTTGTTAAACTCACTTTTTCCAGTTTTTTTTTCCCTTTCCAGGGAGAAATTGTAGCCATCTTTTGAGGATGATGTATTCCATTACTATTGCTCATGGCAACCTTTGGACCTCCTGGCTGCTCTCTCCTCCAATCCCATTAACATGGAGGCTCCTCATCTGCTTCTCTGTGGTGCTTTTGCTCGGCTCTCTGGTGCCTCCAATGTCTCCAAGTGGGTGAGGTGCTAGTAGTGCCTTACAGGAGAGGTAGGCTGTGGGTTCGTGTTTTCTTCTTGGTACCTGGAGGTGAACTGTGGTAGCCTACACTGCATGCTGGCTGCAGAGATACGGGACCTGGGCTCCAGGCCCCAAGCCTGTTCGGCAGAGTGCACACATGGAAAGTGTTTTGATTGATGTGGTGAGCTAGCTTAACACTCTTCTTTTATCACAAGGACTTGTCTTTTACTTTCATTTCCTATGGTTTTGAGATGGCGGCATGATTTACTGTCAGCTCTAATGGATGCTTTGATCTGTGACAGTGACACTGCTTTCCTGGTGTCAGTTGTATGGTTACTTTTCTATTTCTGACATAAAAAAAAATCACAACCAGGGAAAGTTATAGGAGAAAGGATTTATTTGGGGCTTATGGTTCCAGAGATGTAGAATCCATTGTGGAAAAATGGAGGTGATAGGTGGCAAGATCCCACAGTTTCTTTGCTCGAATCCTTCATGACTGTAAAGCCAGCATGACACTGCTAAGTTGGGCCATTAACTCGGAATGAACCCAGGACCCTTCAAGTCGTATTTCCAGTTGCGTTTTTTGTTTCTTTCTAGAAAATTCCTTAGGCCTTTTCCTTTCACAAGTTGCACACTTAGCTGGGTGGGGTCCTGCCCTGATGGTGCTTATTCTGCTGCAGATTCGGCCCCTCCCTAATGGTGCTAATCTTAATTACAGACCCTCTTGCAGCACATGCCTTGGTTGTAACATTAAGCGTGCCAGTGTCTTCTTTCCCATTTGTAATTTTGTTTTTCTTTCTGTTTTCTCTTTTGCCATGGTATACCTGCATAAGAGTGATCCCTAATAACCACATGACAGAATCAATATTAGGCTGTTTTGAAATCTCCTCTGCCACAGAAATTAATCCATAGCTTTATAAATTCAGCCTCAGATACATTTTTAGGGTGTGGGCAGAAATCAGCCCCATTGTTTACCAAAATAGCACACTAAAGGTCTAGAGCCTAGTTGCTAAAATTCTTCCTCTCTGAAAATTTGTAAGCTGGGACCCTTGCATAGTTCTTAGCAGCACTGACTTCCAAACTCCTAGTAGGACGGCCCATTAAGGCTGCTTACGGTATTCAGCTACTTTTCTAGTTCAAAGCCTCCCACATTCCTCCAAAAGACCCTACTATGGTCAGAACTGTCACAGTAATAGTCTATTCCTGTTATTAATTTCTAAACTAGTTGGTTTTCTATTGCTATGAGAAGGTACTATGACCAAGGCAATTATTTTGGGCACATGGTTTCAGTGAGTTAGAGCCCATGAGGGTGGAGTGGAGGTAGCTGGCAGCCAGTGGCTAGAAAAGCAACCAGGAGCTCATATCTTGATCCACGAGCAACAAGAAAACGCCCTAGACATGCTGAGAGTTTTGAAACCTCAAAGCCCAGTGACATTCTTCCTCCAGACAAGCCACACAGACCTTCTAATCCTCCCAAACAGCCACCAACAGGGGACCAAGTCTTCGAATGCCCAGGACTTATGCTAACATCTCATTCAAACCACCACATCTGTCTACCCAGGTTTCTCCCATGATGTCTGCCCCTGATGGAACCTTTTTTTTCTCATCATTTTGTGCACATTTATTTTGTGTCCACTCCGCCTCACCCCTGAATGACATCTTATTAATTATCATGGTCTTCATCAATTACCTCAAACGTACAAAGTCCCCTGCTCCACCAGCCCCCCCCCCCCCCCGAGAGCTTAGAAATCCCAGGGATCAAATTCACTGTCTCCATTTCCAAATACTGCTGCTCTGTATTGGACTTCATAGTTATCATCATATTCTCAATTTCCCAACCAGAAATTTGGGGTTCAGCTATCTGCCTCCTATTCCCCTTTTGCAATCCAGTTACTTATAAAACACCTGTGGCTGGCTAGACCTCATTCTGCCCATTGAGGAACCAATGCCTGACCTAGCATAAGCCAAGAATATAGAGTGAACAGCAGAGGGGATGGGTCTCCCAGTTCAGGACTGTCTGTGAGAGGAGGCATGGCAGTTAAACCATCTCTGTGTGTGTCTCCCTCCAGTCTGAAATACACTATGAGCTCTTTGCCGTGATTGCCCACGTTGGGATGGCTGACTTCGGTCATTACTGTGCCTACATCCGGAATCCCGTGGATGGAAAGTGGTTCTGCTTCAATGACTCACATGTTTGTTGGGTGAGAAATGTCATCCGCTTCGCTACTTGTCCTAGACTGGCTGCCTCTTGTAAGTCCCGAGCCTGAGGCTACGTGGGTCCTCGCCATGAAGACTGGTTCTGCACTCTGTATAGAGGTGCTTTCAATGGGGTGCAAAGTCCTTTTTTCTATGCTTGAGAACTGCTTCTGGTCTATCACTGCACACGCTCAGCTCAGTACCCAGGGCTCTGGTGCTCCAGGCTCAGTGCCCTGGCACGTCAGACTCGGTGGGAAACTTATCTAAACCCAGAGTTGTAACTCTCTTGGATCTGCATAACCAGGCTTAAAGAGAGGAATGGATTTACTTAAGGTGAAAGAGGGCACATCACACTCCCATACTTTCCAAGGACTCTGAACACACGGTCGGGTGCTGACCTCTTCCTTATGCACTTCCAGGTCACCTGGAAGGATGTCCAGTGCACCTATGGGAACCACAGATACCGCTGGTAAGAGAAGGGCTGGGTTCTTGAAATCTGATGAACTCACTCCGAATCCTCTGCCATGTGAACCCCCCCTAAGGCTTCCGTGTTTCTTACATGCTGATGACTCCCCAGACTAACCAGTCAGCTTCATCCGTGACTACCTCCCCACTACAACATGCTTCTCTCAGTACTGAGATTTCAGTGATGCCTATGGGTTTGTAATGGAGTCCAAATGTACCGTCTGCCATTTTCTTCCTAGTTGCAAGGCCCCACTTATCTTTCCATTGTGCACAGCCTTTACAGACTGACCTCGGCGGATCTGTGGGGCTTCTCACATGCTGACTTTGCATCTTGAGCATGCCTCCCCGCAACAGCTTTAATTGCTTGCTTATGTAACTCTTTCACATTTCATATATACTCTTTGAGGGGAAAGGGCCGCTCTTTTCTTTTCTTTTCTTTTCTTTTCTTTTCTTTTCTTTTCTTTTCTTTCTTTTTTTTTTATGTCTAGCAGTGGCTTGCATTTAGTAAACCCCAACAAATACCTCTTAAATCCAATCACTACAGAGGAGATGCTAGAAAGAAAAATAAAAGGCTGGATGAAGACAGATCAAAGAATCTTTGTAAAGCTTTCTTGACTTTTTTTTTTTCCTTGTCTGGGAACAATGGCTTACACAAAAGGTGATCAGAGATGGCTCTCAGCTAAGAGGCAGGCTTGTCCACTTGAAAACTAAAGAGGCAGATGCAATTGTATTTGAAAGCCTCTGCCAACCCTTTTTGCCAGCTTTTTCTTATTTCTGTCAAGTAGCTCTATTAGATGCCAGATCTTTGTTTCTGATTGCTGCTGATGTCTTCCTGATTTACTGCAGGAACTGGCAGACCCTCTGTAAAGACTGAGGGAGGAAGTCCTCAGCCCCATGGAACACGGCTCCCATGGCAGCTATGTGGCTCTGCCCTTGTAGCACAGAGGAGGCTGCACACAATAGACGAATGACTGACTTAAATCGGCTGTGTGGTTGAATCTGTTTGCAAAACACAGAGTTGGATTTAGTTAAATCTCACAGATTTTCCACCATCTTATTTAGATGTCAATTCATAGCTCCCGACTCAAGTCACCATTTTGGCTCTCTGAGGGAATGGCTAGGTGGGTCATTGACCTGAGTGTCAGGTGCTTGACCGAGGAGACAGGAGGTTTGCTGAAGCAATGTTGCACTTGGTTTCACTGCGAATGCTTCGTTTTCTGGGCTGACATGTGCTCTCTGTTTTCTAGGCGGGAAACGGCCTATCTCTTGGTTTACACGAAGACTGGATCCTGACAGATATACTCACACCTCCAGAGAGTGATAGACTCTTATCTCCTCTACTGTACCCATGTTTGCTGCATTTCAATGAGAATAATAATTTAAAAATCACTATTAAGCCCTATTTATAAGCAACAATTATTATTGCAATGGCCTGGATGTAGTTTGTGTCCTGAAAGCTCACACACAGAAGGCTTGGTCTTTAGTATGGCTGTGCTTAGGTGACAGAAGTTTTGAGAGACAGGGACCAGTGGGACATAACGGGTTCATGGGATCTCTCTCCTGAGCACCAATAGTTCTTCTTCTGTTTCTCTACCCCGCTGTGATGCGAATGCGGGGGTGGTGGGGGATACAACATGCCAGGGCCAAGCTGGTTGGATCCTCCAGCCTTCAAAATTCTGAGTCAAATAAATGTTATTGCACACTATTCAGCCTCAGGTATTTTGTTATAGCGATAAGAAATGCATGAATATAATTGTTAACATGCTAGCCATGACCCTACATAGGTCTTGATGAGTTGGAATGGATAATTTCACCAGTGGGTCTGGCTAGATCATCCTGATTGTGACTGTCAGGACAAGACAGGACCTATTCAGTTGGGAAACTGTGGGAGTCCAGTCAGACAGGAATCAGTGCTCGTAGGAGAAATTGGGTTGACAAGGGTCGGTGGAGGGAAGTATTTTAGTGTGCTACAGCTAGTGTGAAACTAGTATGTACTGTGTTGGCTTAGGATTTTCAAAACCTACTTTAATAAGGGTTTTTAAATACTTCTACCTCCTTTCTAGTCCACCTACCAGAGGTAGGGAAAAAGAAAGGCTAATAGGAAATGGGGGGTGTGAACCTGTCTAGAAATAGTTCTTTGGGGGCAATTCTAGACTTTGTTGTCAGGATATCAGCAGTCGAATCCAAAGCACCAAGCACAAATCAGTAGCAGGGGCTCAATGCGGAAGAAGCTGAGGCTCTGCCGAATTGGCACGAGTCAGCAGGAGTGAAGTCATGGCAATTGAAGACCAGCAGAGCACTGCAAGGTGGACAGTGCAGGAGCATCCTCTCACTGTCTGTGGGCTTATATTTATATTCTTTCTAAATACCATGCACCCTCTCAAGCCTCTGCTCTAGCAAAATATCTCATGCCCTCTCACAAGAAAGCTTCTGGTGTCTGTGTGTGTGCCACAGCAAACATAATGGAAGTTGGTTCTCTCATCCCACTGTGGGATCCAAGGATCGAACTCAGGTCGTCAGGCGTGTTGCATTACAAGACATTTTACCCCGTGAACAACCTCACTGACCCTTTACTTTTTTCTTTTATGAGTATGAGTGTTTTGGCTGCATGTTCAACTGTGCACCACATCCATCCATGAAGTACTCGTGAAGGCCACAAGAGGGCATCAGATCCCCTGGAACTGGAATGAGAGATGGTGCTCTGGAAAACAGCCAGTGTTCCTAAAGGCTGAGCCATCTCTCCAGCCCCTTAGCCCTGACTTTAGTTTATTACACATTTACTTGGAAAATAATATGGTGATCATCCAGTCTCTGTCAGGTCAGTCTTGTCACTTTTGCATAGTCATGACCGAGATATCTGCGAGAACGATCTAAAGGAGGAAGGACTGATTTTGACTGACACTTTCAGAGGATGCACGGTTGCTTAGCCCTGTTCTCTTTATGTCGGTCTAAGTGTAGCGGAAGTAGGTTTCTCCCCAGACGGTGGACAGGAAGAGAGAGAACTTGAGAGCAAGAAAGAGGAGGAGCATGGAATGGTGAAAAGAATGGGATTGGGAACCACTTACACCTTCAAAGCCGCATTTCCATCCACTTCTTCCAGCAAGGCTTCACCTGAAGTTTCACCCGCTTCTCAAAACAGTGCCAGTAGCTGGGAAACTTGTGGTTTAATGCAACACAATCAAAGTGCATAGAAATCTAGGGCTGGCGCTACAGGAACTGAAAGTGAAAGCCCTCTGCTGTGGGGCGGGGCGGCAAGCCTTCCAGTGGGCGGGGCTTAGAGGGAAGACTAACTGGGGCTGAAAAAACAATATTCAAGGTTGAAGTTTAAAACATAACTTTCCCATGCCGAGGAAGCAAGTGATCAGGGGTGGCGACTGGGAGAGAGGTGGAAGGTCTCAAATAGGCTGAGGGGTTTGGATTTAACCAGATGGCTAATGAACTGCCGAATGGGGTTAAAAGGGGAAGAAATGCTTAGTTATGTTATGGCAAAACTAATTTTCAGGTGAAAAAGATTACAAAAAAAATTATAGTGGGAACAGAAATTTTGGGTGAAGGATGTGGTGGGGGTGGGGAGGGGAATCCAAAGGAGCCAACAGCAACCTGGGAGGTGAGCAGGGTCGGAATTAAACAATTCATACACTCATATACTTGTTCGGTGTTTCAGAATTGTATCAGTCTTCTCTAGAGGGACTGAACTGATAGGATGAATATGAATTATGAATTATGAATATGAATTAAAAAGGGATTAATTAGAGTTGTTCACACTACACGGCCTGGATACACGGAGAGGCTGAGAACCAGTAGCTAGTGCTTAGCCACAAGGCTGGATGCCTCAGGTCCCCATCAGCTGCTGAAGGAGTCCTCAAGAGCTGCTTGTCTTTACCTCGTGTTGGCCGGCTGAGGAAGCTGAGTTCCGGTGTCAGCAAAGATGGTGGCTGCAGTAACGGCATCAATCAAAATCAAAATCGTAGATGCTCTGCCAGAGAAGAGGCTGAGAGAAGCAGGCAAAAAGCGAAAGCTTTCCCCTGCGACCTCCTTATAGCTGGTCTGATACCGGGAGGCGCTGCCCACCGGAAGGGTGTGTCTTTCCACTTCAATTAACCTAATAAGGAAAAGTTCGTCATGGGCATATTTAGGTGCTCTTAGCCATGGAGAGAGCGCTCCAGCTTCGAATCAGACTTTAAATGTAACGTATTAGTTTATCTCCTTTTGTTAAAACCTACAGGATAGGTCGTTAAGAAAATTACTACACAAAGAGAAAGCTGGGGACATGGTCTCTGGCCTCTGTGGGCACCCGTGCTCATGTGCGTGGACCCGCAAGCATAATTAAAAATAACAAAAATAAATCCCTAGAATGTTTTTATTTGTAGAAACTATTGTGCTGTAAATTTCATTTTAAAAAAGGGGAAATTTAATGTCAAGATCTTTGATGTACATACCCATCTCTTTATTTATCATAGTCTTAATTAAAGCTGTTTATCACTCATATATGAAAATAACAAAATGATAACCAATAATCTAAGAAATGGATTTTTAATGTATATCATCTAGAGGCATTTTTATCAACATAAAGCATTTTCAGATGTTATTTGATTTGACTTGAATTTTATCCAGCTTCTGTAATTTCTGTAATAATTTCTTTCTCTCCATCTCAGTTTCTTGAATTAACATTTGAAAGCGTCAGGCTCCAACATCCCAGCAGCGAAGAATCTCATAATTAACATTCCCATTAATTACCTTTTACCCAGGCCAGCCTTAAGTCCTTACTTTCAGATTCCCCTAGTGCTTGCCTTCCAGCTGTCTTCTCTTTCAAGGGGAGCCCCTCCTCCCAGATGCTATACACAGAAACACTCCAGGGTTTGTTAAACACTTATGAAGTACAGCTCCCCCTAGCGGGCACTGAGGTAACATTTTTCAGTTACAGAAATGGTAGAGATCTCCAAATCCTTGCTCTCTTATCTCGACTGGCTCTACAGAATCCAATGGTCCAAGGGCCCCAGGCCCTCTCCTGTCACATGGCAAACACACCAAGTAATTCAAGAGAACTACAGATTTGTCAAAGAGAGCTTCCCAACTGAGAGAGACCGTCATCCTGAAGACATGGTAGCCCAAATAGCTCAACAAGAGAACTTCCAGAGACAAAGCCTGTTCACAAAATGGCAGCTGCCATCAATGGTTCAGATGAATTCCAAGTTGCTCAAAAACCACTGGCACATGCTCACTTATAGTGCCCCTTCAACCAACCAACCAACCAACCAACAAACAAACACAAACAAACAGACCAGGAAAGCAAAGCCAGGGAGAAACTTCCTCCAAGGATCAGACTTTCACAATAATCTGAAGTGAAGTCCGAATGAGCCGAATACTAACTTTTCTGGTTCAGCAATGTTAGAAGGACGTTTGGGGTCGCAAAGAGGCCACTGCTCCACTTGAAGTAATTGGACAAGGCAAACTTCACTCTTGATCATGAAGATGTGATCGGAAGACCTCAGACCTCGCCTTTGTTCCAGCTTAGTGGTCACTGTGTCTTTACCTCATTGGCTGGGTCCGTCTTATTCAACTGGACAGTCTTTAAAGAATGAGCACCCAGGAAATGAAGGAAGGTGAAAGGGTCTCTCTCCCCAAGGCCATCAGATTCCTGGAATGCCACCGGGGCCTTTGTGTAAACTGGATGTGGATGGAGAGGATTAAAACGTTTCCTTGTCCCAAACTCAAGTTTTATAGTATTTGATAAAAAAGACTCATATTTAATATTTCTTATACTGAATAGCGGTAAAGACTAGCTGCTAGTGGCTGCAGTGAAGATAAGAAAATGTCTTCATAATAAGAGGACTCTAGTCGCTCCTGGGCCTTCCATGCTTCCTTCTCTGCTCAGGTCAGCTTGCCGCGAGTGGCAGACACCCCTTCATGTGCCTTCTGTCCCTTCACATTCACCATATTGTTACTTGATTTGGAGTAACAGTTTGTCCTCCATCAACCCAAGTTTGGCCACCTATCTTCCATAAACCAATCAAAACAGCCAATTTAACGGAAATTTAATAGAAATTAGAAAAGGGAGATTTATTCAGTGTGGATACGTTGAGAAGAGGAACAAAGACACCAGTGCTTCCCCCAGTCCACATCCAGGGTTCTGTAGTGAAGTTAAGATGTAGGGAGAGGCCTAGCATTGTGCATAGGTGAAGCTCTGTTCCCCCCTCCTACTAAAGATAGTTCAAGGGGACAGTCCACCACAGCACAGAAGTCAAGGTTTCAGGAGTCTGAGGTAGCTGGTAAGGTTATATCCTCAGTCAAGAAGCATAGAGATGATGGGGGCTGGAGAGATGGCCCAGAGGTTCAGAGCGCTCACTGGCTGTTCTTCCAGAGGACCTGGGTTCAAGTGCTAGCACCCACGTGGTAGTTCAAAACCACCTGTCACTTCAGAGAATCCAACACCGTTTTCTGGCTTCTGCAGATGCTGTACACAACGTGATGTGCAGCCATACATTCAGGCAAAGCACCTCCACACATGAAATAGTCAATAAACCTGTAAAAACTAGAGAAGGAAGGACCAATGCAAGTTGATGCTCAGATCGCTGTTTTCTTAGAAACTATTTGTTATTATTGTGTGTGTGTGTGGGGGCCCAGGCATGGAAGTTAAAGGTGCCTTTTGGAGTTGCTCACCTTCATGTGGGTTCTGGGGATTGAACTCAGGCTGTCAGGCTTGCAAGTGAGAATTCTGGGAAGAAAAGGTACATAATCATTAAAAGGACAACTATTCCTCCTATTTCTAGCAGGGCTTAATGTGGACTGGCCTTCACGTGTGGTGGGTCCCTTAGCTAGCACAACTGAATGTCTCTCCCTGGGCCAGAGAGAGCCCATTCTCTTGACTAGGAGGTAATTGTTAGGTTTCAAACCACGGACAATGGCTGAGGTGACTGTTTAATATATCCAAAGCAAACCTGGCCTCCAGGTTCTCTCAGCATCCTTCAGTCCCTTCCTGTTACAGGGTATGGCTGGCATACTTCTCCTTCTCCCCTTGAACTCTCCCAGGAGGCTGGGCTGCCTTTCCTCATAAACTCTTCCTTATATAATCCAGACATTTTGGTTACCTGCCCTTTTGTACTTTTGTACCTGGTTCCCCTCTCTCCGTTCTCTCTTCCCCTCCCCCTCTCCCACATGATCCAGTTCTGTCTGGTCATGACCACTCTGGACTCTCCCAGATGTTCTGCCTCTGGCTATGCTATCCCACATATGTATAATAAACTTTCTCCTCCACCATAGCTAAGAGGACTCATGTTCTTTCCTTTTTACTTTTCCTCCTCTTCTTCCTCCTCCTCTTCCTCCTCCTCTTCCTCTTCTCCTCTTTCTCTTCTCCTCTTCCTCTTCTCCTCCTCTTCCTCCTCCTCTTCTCATTCAGTAACAGCTTTTCTTTAAAGGGTCTTCAGCGGCACTGTAACAACATTGACTTCAATAGTATTTTAAAGCTATTTAAAATGCTCAGGTGCCTGCCAGCATTGACATGGCTTAGTGGTTTAAAGTACTTGCTGCTAAGCCTAACCACAGAGTTCTATCTCTGGTTTGGGTAATATCAGGATTGAGGAAAACAGGGAAATAAAGGCCAGTCTCTATACCAAAGAGAGAAAGAAACTACTAAAGACATCATAGACTAGCAGAAGAGTTCAGAGCGATAGAAAACGTAACGAGCTGAGACAGGGAGCCTGTCTGCTCTGCGAAAGCCAAAGGCTCTTCCTCAAGGCTCAGGTCACCGAGGAGGCTGTTAGCCTGGAGCAGAGGGGCAGGGTGCCGGAACTCCACAGCTCCTTCGTTGCCTTGCAGTCTTGCATCTGCGTAGTCGCGGGCTCTAAGGTTCAGGTCCAGTGGGTTCTCCTTGCAGCTCTCCCCTCCCGCAGGGGGTTAAATGCCGAGCATGGTTAGAGCCTTAGATGGATCCTCTCATAGCTGAGCTCAGTACCACTGCACCTGTTCCAGCATACCACAGCGCACGCAGGAAAACATCTCGGCTTGGATGTTAGCCACCCCACAGCTAAAGTCAGTCTCTGAAGAGGGACTTAAGAAGTGATTCCCGGGGTTGCTAGAAGGGAAGCCCCGAAAGCAATTATAACGCTGTTCCATGACTAGCCGTAGATTGTTCTAGGCTCAGCGCCTACGGGAGCAGAATGAGATAGATGTCTCCAACCTTAAGTGACCATACTTATACCTGTCAGGATCTAATATTAGAGAAGGCAGAAAGAAATGTCTGTGTGTCCATGTGCTTGTGTGTGTTTAGATTACCCTGGCCTTTGTTTTCCTTTCATCAGACTCTTATGCAACTTTTATTTTAAATACCAGCGTAATAAATTAAATATAGTTAAAATCTATCTTATGTTTATTTAGTTGAATGTGTGTATTTTTTTCATTGTGCATTTATTTGTTTGTTTGTTTGTTTATTTTTGAGATAGTGTCTCACCATGTAAACTCTGGCTGGCTCGGATTGTGATATGTTGATCAGGCTGGCCTCAAATTTACAGAGACCCACCTTCCTCTGCCTCTGGAGTGATGGGATTAAAGACATGCGGCACCACACCATTATGACTATCATCAGATGAAATCTCAAAGTAGTTTTAATGTGCAATTTCCTGATGGCTAAGAAGGTTGAACAGTAAATATTTTTTGGCCATGTGTATTTCCTTTTCCTTTTCTTTTTCTTTTTTCTTTTTGGAAACTCTCCTTAGTTCCATGCCCCAATTTTTAATGGCATTAGCTGTCTTCTTTGTGTTTAGTTATTTTTTTGTGTGTGTGTTCTTTGTATATTCTTAGATAGTAACCCTCTGTCAGATGCACAGATGGTAAAATTGTTTTCCCCATTCTGTGGGCTGTCTATTCACTTGAATGACAGTGCTCATTGCTATATAGAAACTCTTTAATTTCACGAGTTCCTGTTTATAAATTGCCGGTCTTAATGCCTGTGTTAGCAGCATCTGGTTCAGAAGGTGTCTGTAAATGAAAGCATAGATTCAGGGTATCAGGGTTCATGTTGGGATTCTTGGTCCATTTGGAGTTAAGGTTCATGCAGGGGGAGACATAGATCTAGTTAAATTCTGTGTATAGTTAAGTTGGATCAGCATTGTTGAATGTGCTGTTTTCTTTCCCCAATACTTATTTTTAATTTTTTTTTTGTCAAAATTCAGGTGGTTGTAGGAAAATGGAATAATATGTGCGTTCTTAATTTAGTTTTATTATGGATGAATGTTGGATGTTGTTAAAGGCTCTTTCTGCATCTAATGAGATAATTATGTGATCTCTGTCCTTGAGTCCATGTGGTAGATTGCATTTATTGATCTACCCTACATCCCTGCGATGAAGCTGTCTTGGTCATGGCGGATGCTCTTTTTGACGTGTTCTGGGATTTGGCATACAAGGATTTGGTTGAGAATTCTTATGTCGATGTTTACCAAGGAGGTTGGCCCGCGGCTTTGTTGTTATTGTGTCTTTATCTGCTTTTGGCATCAGAGTAACATTATTTTCATAAAAATGATTCGTAAATGTTCTTTCCTTTTCTATTTTATGAAACAATTTGAGGAGCATTGGTATTAGTTCTTCTTTGAAGGAATTCTGTGCCGAATACATCCAGCCCAGACCGGCACTAGTTGGAAGATTTTTAATTACTGCTCAAATCTCAGTGGTTTTTAATGTGTTTTTAAAAAATTATCTTATCCATTTTGGTTTAAGTATTGTATGTCATTTCTGTCTACAAATTTATCCTTTCCTTTAGATTTTTTCCAGCTCGGGGAATATAAAATTTGCAAATATACCCTTATGATTCTCTGACTAACCCCCAGTGTCTGTTGTAATGCCTCCATTTTCATTTCCAAATTTCATTAGTTGGGATCCTCTTCTTTGTTGGTTAGTTTAGCTACAGATTTGTCAATTCTATTAAATTCTTTTAAAAGATCCAGCTCTCTGTCTCATTGTTGCTTCATAGATTTTCTTATTTCTAGTTTATTAATTTCAGCCCTGATTTGATTATATCTTCCCACCTACTGTTTTGGGGATATTGTTCACCCAAAACCTTAAGTATATTATCAAGTTATTAATTTGAGGTCCAGCCAACCCAGTTAAAAATTGAGGCATGAAACTAAGCAGAGAGTTCTCAGAGAAAGAAATTTACATGGTCAAGAAATATGTAATGTTCAGCCTTCTTAGCATCAGGAAACTGCACATTAAAACTACTTTGAGATTTCATCTTATGATAGTCATAATGGCTAAGACAAAAAAAAAGGGAGCATGGTGGAATATGACTAAAAATTTAATTAATTAATTTTGATGCAGGCACTTGGCTCTGTAAACGTTCCTCTCAGGACAGCCTTCATTTTGCCTCATAGATTTTGGTACAGCGTATTTTTATTTTCATTCAACTCTAGAAATGTTAAATTTCCTTTTTGTTTTCTTTCTTGACCCAATTGTCATTCAGTTATATGTTGTTTGGTCTCTATGGGCTTTGGTACTTTCAGTGGAAATAAGAGGACATATGGGATGTGACCTGTAGTCCAGGTGACATTAGGTAGGGGCTTACAGCCTAAAGGTAGTACCATCTAGAGGCACTGACTGTCTACATCTCTTTAGTTGGGCTAACTGGAGTCAGAGTACAGCTTGCTTTCCATGATGACTAGCATTTGAAGTCATACTGATATTAGGGGCTGGGAGACTAGGAGGGGCAAGCCAGACTTGTCCCTGTTGGAAGTCTGTAGACCTCAGCTGTTTGTGCTTACTTAAACCAAGAAAACCTCTCAAAAGAGTGCCCCATCTTTAGGGGCAGATCATCCCACTTACACAGCAGGATGTCATCAGGTTAAAAGAATCCAAATAGATTGTAGGATCTATCTATCTATCATCTATCTATCTATCTATCTATCTATCTATCTATCTATCTATCTATCATGTATGAATATATATATGTATCTAGCTAGCTATCATATATGTATTTGTCTATGTATTCATCCATCCATTTCTCTGTCTGTCTGTCTGTCTGTCTGTCTGTCTGTCTGTCTGTCTATCTATCTATCTATCTATCTATCTATCTATCTATCTAGGCAATCAGATTTTTAGGTTGTGAAGTTTGTTTGGGTCTATATTTTAAAGGAGTGAAGGCTTAGGGTCAATGAAGGAATGACTTAAGATCAATGAGTGAATGAATGGGTTAGGGTCAGTGAGTGAATGGCTTAGGGTCTCTGTAGAAATTATGAGGTAACTAACTATCCAATTAGGGTTTTATTTTGCCAAACTGTATGGAAATTGTCACTTTATAAAGAATTTCATCCAGTTACTTTTATAGAAGAAAAATATATAACTTTTGCCCTTTGTAAAATTATTGAAGTACTTGTGAGTTAATAACTGAAGACAATTCAACCCTTCTAAAAATCATTTCTTTTATTTTTGAGATTATAACCTAATTATATCATTTCCTCCCATATATTCCTCCTTATTCTCTTTCAAACTCATGGCCTCTTTTTTTTTTCATTAATTATTGTTGCACACATATATGTCTAGAAAAATAATCTACAGAAGAGTAGGTAGTCAGTTACATCTTTAGAAAAAAGTGAGAACATCTATTTTCTTCATTTCTTTTTTAAAAACAGATCCACTAAAACATCCCCACGCACAGAGGACCTACAGCCCCATACCTTCTGATGAATCCATGTTGTTATTCAACAGCACCCACTGGGGGCGTGTTTAGAAGTTGCCATTTTTGGAAACCACATATATCAAGGTGAAAGCACCAAGGTATAAGCTGAAAAGAAAATATTCATTCATAAATACATAACTACAACCTGCTCAGTCTGTATAATGTGGCTTGTATGCATGATATCAGGGCTGATCACTTGGTATTGGATAGCCAGTTGGTGTGCTCTTCCCTGGGGAAGACTGTGTCTCCCGCTCTCTGCGTGTCTTACTTACCCATAGTTCTCTGTGCATGGTGAAGCCTGTGGGACCCCTCCCCTCCCCACATCTATGTTAGCGTGTGTACTGTTGTACATGTTCAACACATGTTAAGACTGCCATCTTGATGAGATTTTAGGCTGTCATGGGTGTAGCTTCTAACATCTCATAGCAAATTCCCTTTTTCTCAGGCTCTAACAACCTTCCTGTCCTCTCTTCTGCACTTCTCCCTGAGACTTAGGCACAGAACGGTTTCTTTTGTAGATGTAGCCTTTGGGGCGGGGCTACACAGCTCTGCATTTTGATTGGTTGTGGTTTCTTTGGTAGATGTGTCCTTTGGGGCGGGGCTACACAGCTCTGCATTTTGATTGGTTGTGGTTTTCTCTAATGGTCTCTGTCTGCTGCACAAAGAAGTTTTTCTGATGAAGGGGAGGACTAACTTATCTGTGGATATAAGGACAAATATTTAGGATGTGGTTTAGGGATTATGATGGTTCAGAAAAATGGTAGTTGTAGGTTCACCTACAAGATCCATGATTTTACTAGCCCTGGGTAGTTGGGTAAGTTTTCACTACCAGGTATGATTTCCCCTTGTTGAATGGCTCAACCTTTTAAAATTTAAAATGTAAGCAACAGGTGCCCAGAATCCATTTAAAAATCATCTTTTCTACCCATTCTTTCTTTATTAACCACTTTTATTGAAGGAGGAGAGTTAGGGGGAGGCTGACAAAGGTGGCTGTTTGGGTGTGTGGCTTTTGGATATGAGTGGCTGAGGAAGAATTCGTGTTCTCTGTAGAGTATTTGTCTGTTGGAGATCTGGGATGCTCACAAGGCCATCTGTACCCATGAATAGCTGCCTGCCATTCTGACATTTTAAAATTTAAATATGTCATTCTGATGATTCAGTTGACTTCTTCTATACTTAGCGAATTTGATTTGTCTTCACCACAGATTTAGATGCCTGATAAGAGTATGAGAGAAATTGGTACTCTCTTCCAAGATTTAAAAGTACGTAGACTGAAAAGTTTGCATTAAAACTAGATTTAGGTTTCTTGCCTTTCCTGTCTCCACAGAGTTACTGTTCCTCTCCTCCGTTAGAGCTTAGCTTGTGTGCTTAAAGCTTTCGAAGCTGGTCCTCACCACTTTCATCACAGAGACTTTGATGCAGGTAACAAAAGGGAGAAAAGGAAGTTTAATCTGCTAGCTGTGATGGTGCACTCATTTAGTCCCAGTACTTGGATGGCTGAGGTAGGAGGATCTCTGTGAGTTCAAGGCCAGACTGGTCCACATAGGAAGTTCCAGGCCAGCAGGGGTTATATAGCGACTCTCAAAAACAATAAAGTATTTTCTAACTGTACAGTCCCCGCATTCAGAGTTACAAGGTAGCAGTCGTTGCTGGTCCTTAGTTGGTGGAGAAGAGGCATTACCATCCTCTCCCAGATGTTTGTTTCACCTCCTGGTGTTGCTGCAGAAGCCATGAGCAGTGGCTGCTGTGAGCCAGCTCTGCCCGGCCGACTCCGACTTGAGCCGCAGTGAGATTATGAATTACTGTGTGGCATACTTGGAAGAGCTGGGAGGCAAACATTCAATCTGTGATTGCCCATGACCTGAGGAGCATGGCAGACACTGCCATATCTGAGAGATGGGCATGATTTTAGGAGTCCTTCCCTTCCCTTCCCTTCCAGCTCTGCCTTTTGTCCTCAACAGGGTCCAGGAAATGTCAATTGTTTTTCTTAGTATGCTGGACACATTTCAGCATGCAAAAAGAAACTGCCTTTAATTCTGTAGCACATTTGCATGTCAACGAGTAAGGTAGGAGGAATGGAAGGATCATGGAAGCCTGCCTTTCAAAAGTCGTGACAGTCTGCCTCTTATAAAGGAGCAAAAAATAGTTTGGTGGATTTTGGAAATTGTAAATTGTGTAGAATTTGAAGCCCCATATAACCCTAAAACCACACTCAGTAAAGTTTCACATGTTTTAACTAGCTTCATGTATGTAGAAAGAAGCTTTGTTTATTTTAAAATTTATTTTTTAAAATTTGATTATGTGTGCATGTATGTGTTTGTATGCAGGTTTGTGCGTGTGAATGTGCTGTTATAGTCCAGGCAGGAAAGTTAGAGACCACCATGTATATAAGGCTAATTAGAGTCCTGTGAGGAAGCACAGGCTCTTCCCTCCAAGAAATTCTCAGCAACGATGCTCCAGGGACAGTGTTTATAGCTGCGATGAGCATAATAACATCACTGTTGAGGACCTACAAACACTTGTTTGGCTATACATTCAGCCAATGTATCGGAACCATAGCTAGGGTCGTGGACGGCCCTGAATGTGCTGCCAAGGCAGGCATGGCTGCCCAGGCGGGGTAGGGGCTGAACTCTGTCTCAGCAGACACAGAGTGCACTAAAGGGAAGATCAGGACAAGATGGCAGCAGCTCAGTCACTTCAGCACAGGAATCAGATCTCCTGGAGCTGGGCTTGTTGGTCAGTGAAACATCTAAATGGGGGTACAGGACTTGAACTTGAGTCCAGAGAAGAGCAGCAAAGACTTTTAACTGCTGAGCCACCTCTCCGGCCCTGATAGTTGCTTTTGAAGTAGGTCCTTGAGCACAGTACCTTTCAGACATCCTGTCCCTTTAAATCAAGCCACAGTTACTTTGAATATGGATTTGCCACGTGGTATTTATAGCGTTAGAGGGTAAGAATGAGTGTTAGTGTGTCTTTGAAATTGGAGTATTCTCTTGGCTTGGATCCACTCACTACTGTGCGGCATAGGATGTGCACGGGGAAAGGATAGACTAGTTTGTGAAGGATGTTAGTTTTATGTCAACTTGACACAAGCTAAAGCCATTCTGGAAGAAGGGAGCCTCATCGAGAAAACGCCCCGCTGGGAAGAGTGGCTCCTGGTACTTGATCTACTCTCTCACTGTAACGAGGTGTGATTAGCCTAGTACATTTTCTGACTGTAGTGTTTTTGGAAACGGTGAAGTGGAAGGGGCGAGATTTCTTTCCTTTCTTTCCATCTCTCTCTTTTTCCATCCTTGGATTAGTTTAATCCAATGTGGTAGGATATTAAAAACGGGAAGTTAACGTTATGCAGGGAGTGGGACAAGTATATAGGGTGCCAAGAGGAATCAAGGGGCAAATGGCTGGTAGTTGTGACCATAGAACATTGCATACGTGTATAAAATTCTTAAAGAATTAAAAACAAAAACAATAACAACAACAACAACAAAACAGAAAAAATAACTTAATCAAATGAAGTCTTTTACTTTCTAAATATTGCATGCTCCTCCAATTCAGATCAAGTATGTCTTGTAAAATATTTTGATTATATGTAATTAATTGTATGTGTGTGTGTGTGTGTGTGTGTGTGTGTGTGTGTAGTGCACGAGTGCACGTGCGATGTTATGTGGGGACGCACATGTGGTTCCCAGGAATTAAACCTTGGGAATCATATTTTCTGGTCGATAGTAAAAAACCTGGGAAACCTGGAATTCTTTCATGGAAAATTTAACTACTGATTGAAAGATTATACATGATAAAAGAAGAGAATGCTACATGTGTGAACGTGTGTGTGTGCGCACGCGCGCGCGCGCGCGCGCGCGCGCGCACACACACACACACACACACACACACCCGTTAGAATGGTCCACATTCAGAATCAGGCACTCCTCCACTCTGCCTTCAATCATAGTCATTACTAGAGGCCACTGTGACCTGTTGTTTCTTATCATCACTAAGGAGACAGGTTTTCACCGCTGCGAGTGCGCATGCTCCATACCCTCCCCACTTATAAAGCCCATGCTTCTTTAAGCCTCCTTTGTTTCCTTCCCGCTCCCACCCCGCCCCCATTGTACCCACTCAGGGGTGGCCTTTCTTGCCCCTCCCTCACCAATAAATCCTGATGTTTGTTGTGTGGTGTGATTTTTGTGGCATTCCTTACCCCCGACCCACCAAGGAACTCTTCCACAGCAAACCCTTCTAAAAGCCCAAACCTCAAAAAGCCACATATAATGTCATATGATTAAACTTTAAAGTAATTTTGAATTTTTAAAAAAAGCTTATCACCTATGATTCCTTCTTTAAAAAGTTAATTTTATTGATTATTATTAGTGTGTGTACATCCACGCACGTGAGCAGGTGTCCCACAGTGTGTGTGTAGATCTGAGGCCAATTTTTCTGAGTGAGCCCTTTTCTCCATCTTGGCCTCTGGATATTGAATCTTGCTGGGTTTCTGTGACAATTGTTGGATTGTCTGGGTCACCTTGTTTCTTCTTTAAGTTGTATTTCTTAGGAAGAAATAGTTCTAATTAGAGGTAGGAATTAAGTATTTAGTTAACATTTTATACTGTAAAGATTCACTAATTAGGTATGAGGTTAGATATGAGTTTTCTGCACCTTTACTTTTGGAGCCTATGTCACAGTGGGGGAAAAAACACACCTAGAAGCCTTAGAAGCATTGGGGTGACTCTATGTATTGGGGAACCTGCTTGAGAAGAAGAATTTTCTATAAATTAAAATGTTTAGTAATCTAGACGAGAACTCTAGAATCACATAAAGTAAACAGGATAGGGTTTAGGGGTCAGATCATCTGGGGTTTAGCTTTAGGTTATGTTAGATCTTTGGAGCATGTTTTCCTACTATTTTCAGGTAACTAGCAAGTCACTCTGTTAAGTGGCTTCAGATAATTGAATTGGTGGGTCTTAGTCCCGATGACACAGTAGAATCACCTGGAGAGCTTTTAAAACCCACAACCAAACCTGCCGTTTGCCCCTGCAGACCTCAAGCATCCATGCTGCTCTTTCTGGATAGCTTGGCAGAGGTGTAATGGTATTCTGCAAATCTTTCTCCTTTATAGAAAGAATTCGGTGATTTATTTTAGAGACTTGCCGAATTGTGCAGCCATCACCACACACACACACACACACACACACACACACACACACACACACACACACAAGCTGCAGACTGTCTCCGTTGCCCCGTTAGCAGTTGCTCCCTCTGTCCACTCCCAGCCCCAAGCAGCCACTAAGCAATGTGCAGATTTGCCTTTTCTGGGATTGTGCATCTGGATTTCTTTTGAAGCTCTCAGCTTATCTGAATAGGCAGCTACGGTGGAGGACCACAGCTTTAAATTCATTGCAAGCAATCCTAGTGAATACTAACAACTGTATATAGTTAGAATACTGCACACAGTTTCACATTTGTGGCACCACCCTTCTGGATATGAGGATCCCTCATTGGCATGACTGAGATCATTAATTTGATAGTGGAGCTCAATCCATAGTTCTAGTTCATCTTTATACATCTTAGTGTCATATTTAAAATCACCTCTATTTTCTTTCAAGTGCCTTCAAAACATCTCAAGAATGTTTTCCTGGATGCTGGAGAGATAGCTGGCTCAGCAGTTAAAAAGACTTGCGGCTCTCCCAGAAGGTCTGAGTTAGGTTCTCAGTACCCATGTCTGGTGGCCTTCAACTGCCTGCAGTTCTAGCTCCATGAATCCAACACTCTCTCTGGACTCTGTGGACACCTGCACATATATGGTACATATACACATACACTCTACACACACACACACACACACACACACACACACACACTCTATACACACACTCATACACATAGACACACACATTCATACACACACATACTCTACACACATACTCATACACACATACTCACAAACACACACACTTACACACACTCATATACACATACTCACATTCACACACACACTCTACACACTCATACACATACACTAATATACACATACTCATACACATTCACACACACATGCACACACACTCTACATACATATTTTACACACACATTCATACACACACACACACACACACACACACACACACACACACACACATTTATGGTTTTGTACCTTGTTTCTTCTAGGTGTCCAAGTGCAGGTATACAATGGGCTGGAAGGCTGAAGTGGAGCCCAGAACAGGTGGGGTCTGCAGGATCTCTGTCCAGCTGTGAGTTCTCTTTCAAGGTCTATAAAGAATTGCATGGGGGGTAGGGGTGGCGCTGGAGAGATGGCTACTCTCCCAGAGGACCTGGGTTCAATTCCTAGCACCCACATGGCAGTTCACCATGGTCTATCATTACAGTTCCAGGAAATCTGACTCCCTCACACAGACATACACACAAGCAAAACACCAATGCACATAAAAAATAAAAAGGAATTATTGGAAAAATTTAAGTCTTAAAAAAAAAAGAGTTGTTTTGGAATTTTGAAGCGAAATGCATTGAATCTATAGATTGGTTTTGGTACGATGGCCATTTTCACTATGTTTTCTTACCAATCTATGAGCATGGGTTGTTGGACTTAGGTGTCAGTTTTCAACTGAAAAACAGCCAGAACCACCTCTGGTTCTTTGGCTTCTGAACTATCTACAACAAGGCTGCTAGAATCCTCAGGCATGCAAGAGAAAGCCAATGTCTTAAAACCAATGTTTCCTTCTTAAATGACATGGTCGCTCATATGTGGTCACACTTTCATGCTCTCTTTGTCTTATTCTTCATTAGGTTAGAGACTGTTCACAGCCTCTGCTCACACCCAAGAGGACATTGTAGAAGGATGGGGAGAGCCGGAGGCTTGGATCACAAGAAGCCACTTTGTCTTCATGCTCACATAATCCACGTGACAAATGAACTGCTGTGGGGAGCCAAGGAGCTGCTAACTTTCTTAGGCTTAAAACCCGTTCTACGCACGTTTCCCCTATCCAAGGCTGAGAAGGCCGATCTTTGGCTTCTAGCATTCATAAGAACAAACCCAGTCAATTTTCACTTGGGCTAAAATTTTATAAGCTGGCTGCAATTTGGTTTATAACTTTCCTACAGCCCATCTTCTGCATTTAATGAAGCTACTAGTGTCTACTTAAAAAAAATAAAAATTTCCATGTCTCATTAAATCTGCTGCTGTGAGTTCTAAATTCCACAATGCTTCTGTGTGCTCTTTGGTCCACATCGAATGGTTTGCACCATTTTAAACAACTTTGTAAAGCATAGCTGGTGTACTAGACAAAGGAGTCAGATCTTGGCCTTTTCATTTTTTCCTTCCTTCCTTCCTTCCTTCCTTCCTTCCTTCCTTCCTTCCTTCCTTCCTTCCTTCCTTCCTTTCTTCCCTCCCTTCCTCCCTCCCTTCTCCTTCCATCCTTCCTTCCATCCTTCCTTCTTTTCTTTCTTTCTTTCTTTCTTTCTTTCTTTCTTTCTTTCTTTCTTTCTTTCTTTCTTTCTTTCTTTCTTTCTTTCTTTCGTGTATTATAACAAAGTTCTCACTCCAACTCTGGGTGCTTGGAACTCACTGTGTAGCCCAGGCTCTGTCCTTGCAATTGAAGATTTCAACCTTTCTTTGCTTTTAAAAGTCACACTGTTGACGTTGTGCACAGTTACAGATCTACCAGCGTGTTTCCTCTCCATATCATGGCTCTTTTCTTCTGCAGTCTTCTGCTTTCTGAGCCGTGAACAGAGGTTGCTATATTTTCCCTCCCTGGTTGCCATCCCTAAACGCAGAAATGTAAATGTGAGGATTCCCTCATTGTTGAAGTTATTCATTCTTCCTGTGCTTTCATGAGTTTCTATTTTGCCCTAGGGATGTGTCAATTGGGGTTTAGTAAATTGGTTTCTTGGGGGTGTAGTGTGAATATATAGGAGTCAGAGAAGAAAGTGAAAGCCGAATTCACAGTTTCAAAGTACTTTGCCCCACATTCACGAACTGGTTCCCACCGGAGGCTAGGGTTCTAGGTTGCTGAAAGGCAGTTGTGTTCTCTCTCTCTCCCTCCCTCCCTCCCTCTCTCTCTCCATCATGTTTAATACTTTTACCTTCTCTAAATTTGTGAATTAATACCTATCTCCTAAATCATGCTTTAGATCTTATTCCTAAGATTTTAGGTACCCCAAACACATCAATCTTTCTACACTTCTGTTACTCATAGGATAGCATCCTAACCATAGGAAGATACCCCATACCTGGATGAAAAGCATGTCTGGGAAATTATATATATAAGTCACCCACTTTCATTCTGTTTGTTTCCAATATGACTAATTAAGCCACCATTGCACAGTAAATATTTGTTTGCTGAGCAATATGTTTCTCACTGGGGAGATGGCTGCAGCTGTGTGGGTGGTATTGAAGCTGTAGGAGACACAAATGGATGGCCCCCTCTTGGGGGCAGGGAGTGCTTTAGCTCACTCTAAATCCAAGGTATTTATTTTTTTCTGTGTTTTCTAATGTTGCACCTGCTTCCTCTACAGAAGATAGGAACTTTTTTTTTAAGGGAGACATTTTATCCATACAAAATATAAAAATATGAGAGTGTAGATATGTTAATCTTTACTATAGTAACCATCTTACTGTATCCACACATATATCCTGTAAAAATTATTTATTCTAGCTAGCTCATATGAAAGACACAAAACCCTGGTATTTTATTTGCAAGCTATAAGCCTAGATTGGGCAGATTCTATGCTATGCTCACCTATGTCCAAACCATTCGCCCCTTGCTACTTGCTGTTTGAGTCCCCCCTGGGCTGTGTTTCCCCACCAGCCTGTCTTCAGGGTACATTCTCCTGGCTACATGTTCATGCTCTGTCTGGCCTCATGGCGACTCCTCCTCTCTCTGTCTCTTCTTCCTTCCCCCATAACCTCTTCTGAGACCCACCACTCAATCCTCAAGTCCTGCCTTTCTCTCTCTACTGTCTCTAGCCTTTTATTAACCAATAGCTTTAAATTGGGGAGCAAGGTTTGCTCAACAAAGGCAGTGTACGTTAGAATGCACTCATCTGGACAGTCTGGACAGCAACCAGATCTTGGGGTTCAGAATGTAGCATTTGCATACATTGCAACAGGCCAACCCCCCCAACAATATCTCATGTCACTGTGCTGTACACTTTAAAACAACACACTCTATATTTAAAAATCCCAAGCTAAGAAACAGAATTCCAATTACTAAGGTCAAGATGGAGAAAAAGAACCATAGACAAAAGATGTTAGGTAATGTTTCTGGCTGAAAATGAATGGCGGTAGAAAAAGCTACAAATGGAGATCTCTTCTTTCCCTCTTCCCTTTTCATCCCTCCCCTAAAGCAGCAACAGCATAGCTTTGTTGTTTACAGAGTAGAGCTGGGCCCAGCACCAGAACCGGAAGAACCAGCAGGAGCAGAAGGAGGCTAACTGAAGACCAGCATGGACGGACATGCCACAGGGCAAAACCAAACTCTTACAGGGTTGTTACCAGGGTGAGAGAAAGCCTGCAGTCACAGACCAAAGGAACCGGGTGGTGGTGGAGGGTGGTGGAGTAGAGCACAAGGAAGCCATGTTCAAAGGACTAAAGCAGGGGTCACATCTTGCAATGTCTATGAAGTACCAACCCGGAAAGAAGCTACTGGAGAATTCCTTCTTTCTTTCTTTCTTTCTTTCTTTCTTTCTTTCTTTCTTTCTTTCTTTCTTTCTTTCTTTCTTTCTTTCTTTCTTCCTTCCTTCCTTCCTTCCCCTCTCTCTCTCTCTCTCTCTCTCTCTCTGTTTCTAAATAAGATAGTGTGAACGAACGTTAACCTTGTGTAGGTGAGTACAATGTTGGAATGAGATTTAGTAGGTCCTGAAGTCAGATAATTGATGGACACCTCCTTATGGAAAAGAGCACAAACCTAAGAATGAAAATCCAGGCACGAGACTGGGAGGTGTATGTGCAAGTGAGGGGCCCCAAAACTTAAGCTTCGCTGTACTCTGCTTTGCCTCTGCTACCTAAGCCGGAGAACCTGGGTTCTCAGTAGGTTCCCAGGCAGCTTCCAGGTCCTCTCCAAAGCTCAGTTTCTCACTGTGAAATAGGGATGGGTACTGGCAGTCTCTCTAGGTTGTTACTGAAGACTAAATAAAAGAACGCATGGGAATCCGTGCAACACCATGCTATATGGATGACGTTCCGTAGTCCCGAGTCTGGGTAGGGATGGTTGCTGTCTTTAGGACTCCAGGAAGACATCTTTAACTTATTTAAACCCCTCAATTATCTGACGAGTGAGGGACATGCTCCTAGACTTTCATCTCAGGTCACATGACACCAATTTGATGCCTTCCAGAAGCTTTGGTGACGTCTAGACTAATTATTATAATTATTATGTAATTATTAATGTTTGTAATTAGGTGAAAAATGCTTCCGGAGAAGGCTGGCGTGGCGGGGAGAAAGGAGCGTGGGATGCGGAAGTTGAAGGAACATCCACACCAGCTAATCCTCCTGTGCTGGAGTTTGGACTGAGATATGTATGAAGGACTCACGGCTGAAGCATAACCCAGAGGGGCCCCAGTCTTGTGCCCTCCTTGACCAGGAAGCTCAGGAAGACAATGGGCCACACAAGGCCACACTTAGGTGTTGTCACTCAAATCTACACTTAGGGTCACATCTAGAGCAATGCTTACTGTATGCTCTGCCTCCCAGCTTAGCCTCTTGTTCTTTTTATTTTATTTCATCCTCCTGTGCCTTGTCTTTTCACTTTTTCCCCTCTCTCTCTGTCTTGGCAATCCTGCACAATGCTCTTTTTGTTGCCTACCCTATTCTAGTGGTTAGGCTATTGGGCTATCCTCGGCTTCTCTTAGTCTACTACTCTATAGGTAGAATTCTCTTGTTTGATGTCCTCATTCCTATTTATTTATTTATTTATTTATTTATTTATTTATTTATTTATTGAGACAGGTTCAAGGTGAATAGCCCAGGCTGGCTAGGGACTCATGATACCTCCTGTCTTAGCTTCCTCATGGCTGGGCTTACAGGCATGTACCACTACACTGATTTTCTTGGTGGATTTTTTTTGACTTTCAGAGATCATGAAATCAGCTGCCTCTAACCCGGCAATGAGAATGTGGCATGAAACATGAGGAAGTTTTAGAGGCCAGAGGGGGCCAGGGGCGTTCAGAACCTGGAGAATACCCAGAGACAGGCAGCAGAAATGGCCGTGATGGGGAGAAAGAGTGCAGAAGAAAGGAGAAAGGAGGTGGGATGTTTATCTTGGAGAAGAAATGGCTGAGGTGGCTTTGAAAAAGAATCCAACCATAGAGCATCCTCCAGTGGACAGAATGAGAAATTAGTTAAGAGTAGAGAGATCTGCGCTGCAGGGGTTTTCAGATTGAGCTGTCCATTAGCGAGAGCAGGTTGGTTTGTTTGCTTTTGTTTTTGCTTTAAAAAAAAAATCAAGCTGCAATATACAGTTCTTTGGATTTAATTTATGGGATTCTTTGGGAGTGCAAATATCAGCAGTGCATTTAGCACTTCTCAGGAGATTCTGATGGGCAGACAAGATTGAGAACTGAAGGACTTCGGGTCACAATTAGGCATTTGTTGATGATTATGTTGCTTAGGGAATAGTCTGTTAGCCTATTACTGTAATGAAATACCGGAGATAAACAACTGAAAAGGCAGAAAGGCTTAATGTGACCCACAGTTTCAGGGACTCCCGCGCATGCACGATCCTTTAGCCCTGTTGCTTTGAGCCTGTGTCAAGAAGCAGCACATGCTGGAAGAATTCACATTAGGGTGCAACTTGCTTGCCTCTGTCAGCCAGGAAACAAAGAGAAAGAAACAAAAGACCAGAAAAGCCCCTTCACCGAGTGACCTAACTCCTTCTGCCTGGGCCCCATTACCTCCCATGAACTCCAGAGTGGGAACTAAGCTGTTAACACATGGGCTTTGGAGGACATCAAGATCCAAGCTTTAGCGGTGACTGAGTGGCTTGAGCTGTAAGTGCACAGCTAAGTCTTGGGTCCTTCAGAGGCAGGTTTTGAGGTGCTGACATTCTTTGGGCCAGTGGTCCTCAGCCTGGGTTGTACAGTAAGATTACTTGTGGGACTTTAAAAAGGTGTTTCTCTGGGTCTCACCCTAGGGATGTTGAATAAAATCATTGAGTTGTGGTCTAAATTATAAAGCCATATATTGATTGCATATTATGTGTAAAGCTCTCTGTGAGCCTGATGAAAAATCATGCAGCATCACACTTCAAGGAAAAGCCACAGTCCGCTGCTTTCTTGAGTGACCCGTGCCTCTGGTGTCCTCTGAAAGGCACCACGGGTGACAACACTAACACATTGGACTCTACTATACCAGAGTTGTAGGTGTGAAAGAAATGCACATTTGCCTTTTTCATCTCTTCCAAGAATACACATGAACATGTAAACTTGAAGGTAAAGCCTCATGCTCATCAGCCAGTTGTCATGTATTGAGCATCTACTGTGTGTTTAGTTTCCATCGTATCCTTTGGGGATAGAGACGGAGATTTTAAAATTTTTTTTCTTTAAAGAATTCACAAGCCAAGCCCACTACAGGCATTCATGGCTGCTGAAGGAGGGAGAATCATCTCTAGGGATGAGCTTCCTGATAGGTTACTGTGGTGGTGTGAATATGCATGGCCCACAGTAAGTGATGCTTTGCAAACTGTATCTTGGATATTCTAAGTTTCTGGGCTAATATCCACTTATCAGTGAGTGCATATCAAGTGACTTCTTTTGTGATTGGGTTACCTCACTATGGATGTTATCCTCCAGATACATCCATTTGCCCAAGAATTTCATAAATTCATTGTTTTTAATAGCTGAGTAGTACTCCATTGTGTAAATGTACCACATTTTCTGTATCCATTCCTCTGTTGAGGGACATCTGGGTTATTTGAATTTCTGGAGTCCAGCTTCTTGAGCTCTTTGTATATATTGGATATTAGTCCCCTATCAGATTTAGGATTGGTAAAACTCCTTTCCCAATCTGTTGGTGGCCTTGTTGTCTTATTGACAGTGTCTTTTGCCTTACAGAAGCTTTGCAATTTTATGAGGTCCCATTTGTCAATTCTTGATCTTACAGTACAAGCCATTGCTGTTCTGTTTAGGAATTTTTCCTCAGTGCCTATATCTTTGAGGCTTTCCCCCACTTTCTCCTCTATGAATTTCAGTGTCTCTGGTTTTATGTGGAGTTCTTTGATCCACTTAGACTTGAGCTACTAAAGCTCACTGTTATGAAGAATGTTCTGATGAAAAAGAGAATGCTTAGAAAGGAAAAATACAAAATATATGATTCAAGTAATAAAGGGGCACCAGGAAGTGAAATGGAGTTGAATCCTGTCTTTGAGGAGTTAAACATATTAAGGGAGTGGCATTCTCTGGGCAAGATCTCACCCAGCTAAATTTATTGTTTATGCTTTTGTTAGTTGATCAAGAAATATTTGTCATGATAGGTTGATAGGTATTATTACCTGGTTATTTTTTATTTGGACTTTTAATCTGAAGTGAACTACAATCCAGAAATGGAGGACAAAGACTTTTGATTCAGAGGAATATGGCCAAGAAAGCTTAGGTCCAGGCATGGTAGCACACACCTTTAATTCCAGGAGACAAAGACAAGCAGATCTCTGAGTTCAAGGCCATCCTGGGACAAAACAAGTTCTAGATGAAGAAAAGTTTAAATCCAGGTTTGGTAGTATATGCCTTTAATTCTAGCATTCAGGAGTCACAACCATGCAGACCTCTGAGTTCAAGGTCAATCTACAGAGTAAGTTCAAGGAAAACCAAGATTAGGCAGCGAAGGAGTCGGGAAGCAGAAAACTAAAGCTGGTGATAATGTAATAACTTGGCAGCTTTGGCCATATGGCTTTGGCTTTAGAGTCAAGAATAAAGGGACTACTGGTACAATTGATGCTTGTTAGCTGGAACTAAGAAATTAGCAGTGATTAAGAAGATATGAACTTAATCCCAGCACTCGGGAGGCATCGGCAAGCAGATTTCTGAGTTTGAGGCCAGCCGGGTCTACAAAGTGAGTTCCAGGACAGCCAGGGCTATACAGAGAAACCTTGTCTCAAAAAACAAACAAAAGAAGAAGAAGAAGAAGAAAAAGAAGAAGAAGAAGAAGAAGAAGAAGAAGAAGAAGAAGAAGAAGAAGAAGAAGAAGAAGAAGAAAAGGAAGAGGAAGAGGAAGAGGAAGAGGAAGAGGAAGAGGAAGAAGAAAAAGAGATGAACATCCTTCTTTCATTAAGGTGAAATTTCATCAAGGTGAAAATTTCTGAAAAGTGCTTTTTGAGTGCAGAAAGAAGCTGTGATCTAGAGATAGACTTCTGTCTTAGTTAGGGTTCCTACTGCTGTAAGGAGACACCATGACCAAGGCAACTCTTATAAAGGACAATATTTAATTTGGGCTGGCCTACTGGTTCCAAGTTTCAGTCCATTATCATCATGGCGGGAGGCATGGCAGCATCCAGGAAGGCGTGGTGCTAGAGGAGTTGAGAGTTCTACACCTGTTCCAAAGTCTGCTGCCATACTTCACACCATGATGGTGCCTCTTTACAGCAATGGAAACCTTAACTAAGACAGAAGTCTATCTCTGGAATACAACTTCTTTCTGCACTCAGAAAACAGGTCTCAGAAAATTTCACCTTAATGATGCTGGTCTCTTAATCACTAATTTCTCAGCTCCAGCTACCCAGCATCAATTGCCCCAGATTCTAGTCCAGCCTAAATTATTGGGCCATTTCCTCATAATCCTCCCATAAAATTAAGTGGCTAGAAACTAAAATTTGACACAAGGCAGGAAAAGTATGGGGACAGGCAAGGCCACATGAAAAGTCCAGCATCATTAGCAGGGACGAACTTGTAGGATCCAGTGGGGTTTTTTTTTTCCCAGAAAACAGAAACAGCTTCTTCCAGACTCCCAGTGAGCACTTTGTGATGTGATTCTGAAAATTACAATCACTTGATCTTGTGGAAGAATTCTGAGTAAATGGTCCAGTACTGTCTGGCTGGACTAGAATTTTGTTGTTGCAGTGGAGTAAGGGCACGTGAGACAAGAGGAGGAGAGCGGAGCGAGAACCTAACCCGAGCAGAGGGAGGGCAAGAGTTGAGCACCTGCATCCACAGCCTCTCAAATCATACGTTCTTACTTCCCCCAGAGCTCAGACAGAGAGCTTTTCTCAGTGTGTCATGAGAGAATGGAAGCTCCCACTAGCTGGAAACTAGACTAATGTTGGCTAGACATAGCTGTGCCTGGCACGCTACTGAACATAAACCATTTTACATGTTATGATCAAGATGGATCAAGATACAAACAAGGCTATCCTATGACCATGAGTAAACAGTAGCAAAATGTGAACACTGTCTGAAATGTGGTCTGTGTATGTCTGTATACAGACAAAGACACTGACATGCGCACTTGTGCACGCATGTGTACACACACACAGAGACATTGATATGTGCACCCACAGAGACATAGATAGACACACACATAGACACACACACAAACACATATAGGCATACATACACAGAGACACAGACATACACAGGTATGCACATATAGATACACACACACTGACACAAACACACACACACACACACATGACTAGCATAAGTGATGACCACTTCTGAGTAATGCTTTAGTTTTCCTTCATTCTTTCTCCCTTAAGATCCATTAAGAAGCCCCAGCTACGACCACCTCTGCTTCTCAACAGAATCCACTGGAGCAAAGCCCTGCTCCAGTCACCCCACGTAAACCCATCCTGTGTTAAAGCCCCGCTTGCCCTGCTGACTGTTCTAAGTTCAGAGGGAAGGAACCAGAGAGGAACACAATTATATTGCTCTCAGCCATCCTGGCCTCCTCAAACAAGACAAGGTGCATTCAGACTGTGCTCTGTCTGTGTTCATGTGCCAGAGACCAGCAGTGAGACCTGTAGGTGAACAGGCTGTGCTTCAGGCATTTGCACCATGAAGAATGAGCAGACCATGATGTCAGTGTATTTTCTCACTATGAGTGATCTCCCTGGTGCTGTTTTAAAGTGCTGAGGAGAAAAGGCTGTCCAGTGGTTGTCGCTCTCCCTGGTCCCTTCCCATGACTCATGAATGCCAGGGGACAGGGGCTGTGCAATGGCCTCACTAGCTTCAACCAGCCCACAGTTTCCTTTTGAGGCTGGCTGTGAAACTTTGCAAGCCTTCAAAGTGCTCTGAGAATCAGGTAAGAAATCAGGAACCAGGGATTAGAAGAAGACCCAGGTACGACTGGAAAATCAGAAAATGCAGTTGTTCTTCTGGAATTAAGAGGAAATGTATGGCTTTCGGCTCTCACTAGGGAAGGCAGGGGTGCTAGGAGGAGCTTGCAGAAGGTGTGGGCAGCAAAGGTATTTCTAATGAGATATAAACTTTTAAAATTTATTTGTCTCTGTCCATATCTGTCTGTCTCTGCCCCTCGTCTCTCTCTCTCTCTCTCTCTCTCTCTCTCTCTCTCTCTCTCTCTCTCTCTCTCTCTCTCACACACACACACACACACACACACACACACACACACACACACACACACACACACTCTGTGCATGTGTGTGCATGCATGCACCAGAATAGGGGTGTGGAGGTCAGAGAGTGGCTTGTGGGAGTTGTTTCTCTCCTTCTACCATGTGGCTTCCAGGGACTGACCGGTGTAATCAAGCTTAGCAGCAAGCTCCTTTCTCACTAAGCCAGCTTGCCCTCCAATGAGGTTTTTAAATGACTCTTTAAGTCCGAGTGAAATTTCCAGCAAAGGAAATATTTTAACTCCTCCTCATCCTCTTCTTCCTCCTCCTCCTTTTTATATATGTGAGTACACTGTCGCCATCTTCAGACACATCAGAAAAGGGCATCAGATCCCATTACAGATGGTTGTGAGCCACCAAGTAGTTACTGGGAATTGAACTCAGGACCTCTGGAAGAGCAGCCTGTGCTCTTAACCACTGAGCCATCTCTCCAGGACCCTCTTCCTCCTTCTTCAAAAACAACTTACTCTTTATTTACATGCATGTGTATGTACAGGTGAGGAAGGAAGTCCTGAGGAGGCCAGAAAAAGGCGCACCCCTTGAATGTAAGCCTGATGTGGGTGCTGGGTACTCAAGCTCTGACACTGGAACTCTGGAAGAGCAATGAGCGTTCTTAGCCATTACGCCATCTCTCTAGGCTCAGGGCCATTTTTTTTTCTTGAGATTTTATGTACTCATCTCTTTCTCAAAGTAAACACAAGGCTTGGATTTTGTCCTCCTCCTCCCAACCCCCATTCCTCTTTAACATTTTTCTTTTTTGTTTTGTTTTATGAGACAGGGTTTCTCTGTCTGTCCTGGAACTCACTTTGTAGACCAGGCTGGCCTTGAACTCAGAAATCTGCCTGCCCATGCCTCCCGAGTGCTGGAATTAAAGGCGTGCGCCACTATGCCTGGTTCCCCTTTAACATCTTAGAGTTAAAGTGGCAGTGTGGTAATTATAAATGATGTTCATTAGACCCACAGACCTGAGTTCAAATCCTGGCTGTCACCATTCACTAGTTATGTGATCTTGAGTGTGCCACTCAGTTCCTTGCCCCAATAAACCATCACTAACCATGCCTAGCTTGACCCTAACAGTAATTGCTATGGAAAGGGCTAAAGAGGGGTGCTCCTGTCACGTGATACAGTGCCCCGAATGTTGGAAGAACCCCGTGAACAGTAGTAGTGACAATTCATGGTAGTAATATATTTTTCATAAATTTTGAGTCTTTGAGGCCTTGTGTTGATAGAATTTAAGCTAATCCTATCTGTAATCAGACACAACGTGTAGAAAAATCACAAAAAATTTCAGTGGTACCTTTGGGTTCTGTGTCTAATATCCCAGAATTTGTTTACTCAAGTCACACACTGGGACTGCTATAGCCAAGGGGTGAAACTTAGCTCACACCCCTTAAATTTTAAACTATCCTAAGATTTAAAAGTTGTAAAAAAATAATAATCCTATAACCTGTGGTCAGTTTTTGCTGATATAAGCATTATACAATTGTCAAAAATGGAAGATCAATATTAGTAAAGTATTATTAAGCTAATGATCTCAATTAAATTCCACTGACTTTTATGTTGATGAGCCTTTCTAGTCCAGGATTCTACCTACACTCCAATTCAAGATCCCAGGATGCACTTAGCATTTCTCTACTCTCCTGTATCCTAAACTTGCCTATGTACCTTTTCTTATCCTCCGTGATCTGAACACTATATTAATTGCTCATCTAGGTGCTGCGGCAAAATACAAAAGCAACCTGAGGAAAGGTTTATTTTTGACCCAGTTTGAGGAGACAGCCTGTCCTGTGGGAAGGTCGAGGCACCTCAGAAGCAGAGGGAGGTGCATGGGAGTGCTTGGTCTGTGCTCTCCTTTCCTGTCAGCCCAGGACTCCAGCTGATATGCAGGGTTGCTTCTCCCACCCCAGTGATCCAGTGATCACTGGATCAGTGATCTAGGCAGTTTCTCACAGGGATGCCCGTAAAGAACTGTTGTTTGTTGTATGTCCTTTGCTGGGGGCTGTGTTCTGCTCTCTCAGGATCAAATAGGATTATTGGCAAGAGCAGCAGTGTATTGTGCCTGCATGAGTGACTCTTCATACACACTTCAGGAAGTGAATGGTACCCGTATGTTCTATGGCTGCGTGCTGCACTTGGCCGCTAAGCTACTCTTCCTGGCCTTTCTACCATGAAGTTAACATCTTCCCCTTTGTAGTGGATAAATATCTGGGGGAAGACACTAAGAAACTATGAAAATTCTGGTTTTCCTCCAACTTGTATTTACAGATCTAACTGGTGCTGTGGTTATTAAAGTTGTCTGTCCAGGGGTGGTTTCCTGTTTCTGTCTTTCCTTCTACATTTGCTAACTGGAATTCTGTCTTAGGGAAAAGGTGCATTTAGTCCCCCATTCAGTTGCTTATTTATTATTTATATTAGCACAGACACGAGTGAATTTTACTCTGTGGTCACAGTCTACTTGTTACCAGTATTTCTTTTGCTTCTCAGATTGTTACCATCCCAGCAAGCTGTCATGAGGGATTGCGCAAGGAAATTTTCTTGCTCTTTTCTTCCCATTAGTGTCCTGTTTGAGATGGGCTCAGGTTGCCCATTTGTGAGCAGGAAAGGGTCTGAGAACTCCCTCTGCTGAATCCCTGTCACTCGGAGGTGGAAACAGGCCATGCTTCTCTGAAGATTCTTCTGTCCCAGTTCTGTTCCTAGTGGAGATAGAAAATACCTGGGAGAACGTGTCACGACACACTGACATTTAAGTATGCTCAGAGTCGACTTGCTGCCAGCCACTACCCACGCTTTTTCATGAGCTCATTTTGCTCCATCCGATTCTGCTTAATGTTCAGTTATTCTTGCTAGCAGCCCCTAGAGACTCCTCTAATCCTCCTGCTGAGTGAGAACTTATAAACACTCATTCTGACAGTGCCTGACCCTCAGTCTTGTCCCTGGATACCCAAGGGTTGGGAAAGCAACGATTGTCCCGTGTGATTGATATGACCCTCCAGAACAGGCAGTCTGAAGACTGTCACTGACATTTGTACCAATGGTTCTCAAACTACCTCTTCATCACTTGACTGAGCAGGGAAAAATATCAACCAGGACAGCCCAGGAATGAGGGAGCCTGGGGATCACAAGCGTTTGGAAAGATATAAAAGAACAATCAAAGAGGCAGTGTAGCAGCAGTTATGTAAAAACCGAAGAATCAACATTCCCTCACATCAGAGCAACTCCAGAGCAACAGAAGATGACACTAAGGATGCTCTGATCTCTGGGAGTGTTTCCTACAGAGGAAAAAAATCACATTATTGCATGTGAGAGGTCTCAGAGACCCAGGCAGCACCGCTGAAGGCTATGTGGTACCCCGACTCCTTAGGGCACTGATTTGGGTCTCAGACTACCTGATAATTGGACTTAGTAGACCAGTTAGTAGGCTGCTGGCGGGTACCACTTGGCATAACGCTAGGGAGTCAATCACACTGTTTTAGGCTTTTAGCATGAATTTGAAGCCTCTCTTTGAGAACCCTTTTAATCTTTTTCTTCACACCATAAGATGGCGAAGATGGATGGTTAGGAAGGAAGAAGAGAGGAGGCTGCCAAAACACAGGAATAATTTCCAGGGGCTGGAGAGGTGGCTCAGTGGTTAAGAACTCTAGTTGCTCTTCCAGAGAACTGGGTTCGAGTCCTAGCACAAGTCTTACTATGTGGGCCCACATCTGCTTGGAAGTTCAACTTCAGGGGATCTGACACCTTCTCCTGACCTCCAAAGGCACCCACATAGATATACACATACACAGACATACACACATAAATAAAAGTAGAGAATACAATCTTTTATTTTTTTTTTAAAAAGTCTCCGTGAAGCTCATTCTGAATAATTCTTAAACAGCATCAGTAGTAATCCATGAACTAGTGACATTATCAGATCCACTTTCTCTTGAAATCTCCTGCAACGTTCCAAGGTGCGTAACATTGTCTCCATCTTATAGCTGCGAGAATGAAAGTCTCCAGAAGCTGAATGCTCTGCTCAAAACTCCAAGCTGCAGAGTGACAGATGCAGCCCTTGGCCCCTGTGCTGCCTGGCACCAAAGCTTACACAGTGTCCCCCCTGCACTGCCCTGCAGCAGGTGGTGGACCTAAGACTGCGTTCCTCACAGCTGAAGGAACAGCCGGCCACCTCCACGGGTCATCCCTGCCTGGAAAGAAAGTCCTGTGACTAGCTGTCTGTCTCACATTGCCAAATATTCCCTGATGACTTTGCTTTAAACCTTGGCATTTCATTGATTGCAGCTAAAAAAAAAGTTCTTGAACATTGTCAAAGAATTTAAACAACACTGGAGCTCCAAAAAGAAGAGAAAATCTCCTTTACTGCCGTTTCCTAACCCAGTTCTATTCTGAGTGCAACCACTATTAACTCAGAAACCTTTTTCAGACGTTTCAACATTGTGTGTGCACATACGTGCATGTGTGGCTGTGGCTGTGTGCATGTTGGATATTTTACTGACTTCTCACAGTTCAATAATCTAATGTGTGGTTATTGTTTTTTTCCTAAATCATTGTCCCTTCCACAATGCCATTTGGAACCCGATAAGGTTGGTATACTTTTAAATTAATCCTAATAGCACCCCACCAAATAAGCACCTACCACTGACTGCTTCCCAGGAGCCCCTGAGTTGTGGGAAGACAGGGAAACTGGCTGATCTCTTTACGGGAGATCCCAGAGTGTCAGCGGGGGAAGGGCAGACAAGCTGTGGCACGACAGCATGCTGTAGTAAAATCCCAAGCAACCGGCTGAACTGCCAGGGCGTACAGAGTCCCCAGGCCAGGGAATCACTCATGTGGGGATTGTCTGGTGGCCAAGGGGAGGGGAGAACGTGGGAGGGGGAAGGCAGGAGGCGGAATGTGGGCCGGGTCAAGTTTAGGATTACATGAACCACAGGGCGGTCTCCAGCCACGCTTTAAATAGCCAGCCCCTTCCCTGGCCTCCTGGAGAATTCTCCGACAGGACCTCAGGCAGAAACTTCACCAAGGTTTGGAATATTCTCTGCTCTTTCTCTCTTTTTCCTCTTCCTGGGCTTCAGAATGTAGGTTGGTGGGATCCATGGATTTACAACCACGATGTCCCCTAGATGGTGTTCTTGGTTGGCTCTTGGGTATGCAGGTGCAAGCATTTTCTGCTATTCTCTTGACATTCTGAAAAGGGGTGGCTCATGACTTAAGGGTGACAGGAGGGGGGGGGGTCAAGAATCCTAGTTGGAGAGGAGAATGGTTGAGTTTCAGGGTGAATATAGAATTCATCTCTCCACTCAAGCCTCACAGCGGAATCTACGCCAATGTTCCCACTGTCACAGACCAGCAAACTAAGGCTGAGTTACTCATTAACCTCAGGGGTCAGGCAGGGGTGCTAGGAATGGCTGTGGTCTGAACCCGGCATGCCTGAACCCATGCTCTCTCCACTGCTCCTGAGAAGCACGGGGCTGAGAGGAGGGTTACTGCTTGGTTGCTGGAAGAGGGGTGAGGCCAAGTGGGATGGCTTTGCTTCACAGGAAGACATCCCTGTGATGGTTATTTAGTAAGGAAGGCGGGGATCGGCATGAGGCCGGGAAAGCCAGGTCAGTCAGGTGAGAAACAACACCTTGACTTTCACCTTCTGGTCCATGGCAAATTTGGATCCCACTCCCCAGCTTGTCAAATAATCAGAGGTGTCTTCTACTCCTTGCCTTTGGGACTGACTTTCCTGGTCCCTAGGGTTGCAGACAGAACCTAAGGAAAGTCTGCGGCTTGGAGGGGTTTCTGGTGAGAAGGTTCCATACTCTGAACTTGTTCGGGGGTTCGGAGAAAGCCCACCTGCTTAGTTCTCTACAAAGAGGCCACTCTAAATCAACCACAGGGCCTCAGGTACGTAGTCTGTGCACCCAGAAAGCTGAGGCAGGGGATCACTTTGAGTTTATGTTATAGATCAAGTCCTTGGACAAGCTGGGCCATAGACCTTGTCTCAAAACAAACAAACGAACGAACGAACGAACAAACAAACGCAAAAACTAAAACAAAGATCAAAACAAGAGGGACCACTGCTTAAAGGGAGGAGGGAGTCACTAACATTAAATGTGTTGATAAGCCAAAGCAGCAAACAAGAGCTTCATGGGAGAACCAACTGAAAGAGCAGTAAGTGCAGAGTGACTTCAAGTCCCCATATGCTTTACTGCCTAGGTGGCAACAGTGACTTGACTTAACAGAGCAGTGGCTGCAGGTATTTCATGTACCGTCATTTTCTCGACAATGACAGGCTTGGTGTAGGAATTAAATGACCCATGTGTGCAATGCTTAGTCCAGGGTAGCTGCTCATTAAGTTTAATTCACATCCGAGTTTATCCTCAGTCTCGGTATCAGTCTAGGATAGGGCGTTTCTGAGGGAGGACTTCCTTTTCATGCCATCATCTTGGTGGTAACAGATTTCGATGCCGCTGGTGACAAAGAGAGGAAGGGAGCAAGGGAGGGAGGGAAGAAGGGAGGAGGTGGGAGAGAGGAGGGAGGGAGAAGGGGAGACTTTTTTCCATGTATGCTGATTCAGTAAGAAATGGGGGGGGGGAGAGGAATGAGTTCCTAGACAGCTCAGTTCTCCCAGTCCAGTTCCGGGTTCCAACCAACACCCCTCAGAAGGCATTTCTTTGAACAAGACGGTGAAGATATAGATAAAGAAAACATCCCTATGATGCAGTCACTAGGAAAGAAACATGTTGGTGTATGTCCCAATCTTTCAATGCATGTAGCTATTCTGTAAAGTGTCTGTCAAGCCCGATCATTCTGTACACACTAATCTCACTTCCTATGGCACGTACACCCTTTTGTTTCAATATACATCTTCCTGTAACGGTTTTGATGGTTGTATAGAAGCTCATAATACAACTACCATAACTTATTACCTCACCTTCCATTATTAGCATATGTATTCTTTCCAATATTTTTTTGTTGCTGTTATAAACAATCAACATTTTTAATATCAGCTCTTTCCCCACGATCACAGTCAGGGTAGTTCCTGCAAGGAACATCAGTGGTCTTGAGAATATGTCACCTGCCATCCCCTGGGTAGTCCCAGCCTATTACAGGATTGAATTGCTTTTTGATGTATCACAGTTGGTTGTGAGAAGCAAGGAGGGAAGTGCAGACACCTGCATACTATGTGAATTCAGAGACCACGCATCAGGGAAACAAAGTCTCCCCTTCGGTGTCAATGCTTTCTCTTAAGTGTGAAGGGAACAGGAAGTCCCAGGAGCTCCTCCCCAGCTCTGCCAGTGAGGGGCGTCAAGGAGGAACGGATCAGAGGATAGGGAAGGAGGGTCACCCTTTGCCAGGGAATTTATTCCCTCGGGAGCTTTCTGAAGAGAGGAGGTGTTCCCTGTGGGTTTCCCACCAGTGACGGAGCACTGCACTTGTTTTCCAGGTGGGATGGAGAACAGGGTCTCGGGAACAACCAGTAATGGAGAGACAAAGCCAGTGTGTCCAGTCATGGAGAAAGTGGAGGAAGATGGTACCTTGGAACGGGAGCACTGGAACAACAAGATGGAGTTTGTGCTGTCAGTGGCGGGGGAGATTATTGGCTTAGGCAACGTCTGGAGGTTTCCCTATCTCTGCTACAAGAACGGGGGAGGTGAGAGCCATTGTGCCACCCAGTCTCCCCAGGAAGGAGAGGTCTTCTGTTTGCTACACTCCCTGTCCCTCTGGGAAGGGCCCTGACGGGTCACTGAGGACACTTTGCAGGAGACTGAGATTTAGATAAACGATGTGGGTGCCCTAGGGCTTTCTCTCATAGAAGCATGAGTAAGGGTTCAGATCCAGATGGATCAGGCCATGGATTCTGCCTCTGTTCTTAACTCTGTGTGATCTTGGTCAAGTTCCTGAAGCCCCCACAGTCTCGATGGCTGTTCCTGTAAATCAAGATAGCAATACCTGTTTTTCAAGGTTCTTGTAAGGATTGGCAATACTACACATAAAGTGCTCAATAAATAGAAGCTGCAGGGCTGCTGTTGCTGCTACTACCAAACTCTTCTGGGATCCTGGGATTCTTCAGCTTTGGCCTTGTGTCACCCCCCCCCCCCCACACACACACACTCAGCTGGTACCATGACATTCCCAAGACCATCTGTTTCCCAACTCGCACTAGAATCATAATCTTTGACCTTCATGGCTTTCCTTTAAATTCCCCCCCCCCCACTGTCTTTCTGTCTCTGTCTAGTGTGTGTGTGTGTGTGTGTGTGTGTGCTCACTCACAAGCACACACTATACTAGCTTCTTATTTTCCTTCCCAGTCTTCTAGGGTAATTGAACTAATCCATATTTATGGAATTTCCACACCCCTGTGGGAAGCCTTGGACAGAATCCCCAGATACTAAAGGGCTTAGAGTTGACCCGTGGGTTAGGAAACCATCCTGTTCTGTTGATGGATAAAGCTTCCAGGGATTGGAGGTCATGGGTCTGTTTTTGTAACGAGGCTGTATCCTGAGCTGGAGGAATGCAGAAGCCGGAGGTAGGTCACCAAAGAGGAAGAACACCTTCCCACTGGCAGGGGAGCAGAGGCCCCTTAACCCGTCAAGCTCTCAAAATGGATTTGAAAGGATGAGGCACACAGTCCAAGTGGCTTAGGAAAGAGTTCACACTCAGCCCAGGGTGGAGGTTGGAGGGATTATGAGAGACCAAGAGAGAGGTGCCTTGTACCCACAGTGGGTGTCTTGTTCTTGGGTTTGTGAACGTTGGAGACTGGGGTTGGAAGTTAACTTGTAATTTTCCCCTCAGAGGAACGGGAATGAGGTAATATGTCCTTTCTCACTAGGAATTCTGGCTAGTGGCCTGAAATCACAGGACTTTGCTCAGTCTGTACTGTGAGAGAAGGAGGGAGGTCTTCTCATTTCTTATGTAGCCCTAGATACCTCTGTGTTTGTTGAGGAGTTGAGAGCCTTCCCTTTAGAGCATTAGATGCAGGGATGCAGATAGCCCAGGGCACAGACAGAAGACACCAAGCCGCATGCATGCACACTGGGCCTCAGAATCTAGTAACCAGCTTACCTTCTCACGTGGCAGAAAGATTAGGGAGCGAGAAGATTTCCCCAAG
Source organism: Mus minutoides (assembly GCA_902729485.2). Lineage (NCBI taxonomy): Eukaryota > Metazoa > Chordata > Mammalia > Rodentia > Muridae > Mus > Mus minutoides. Next base: position 489,181 of record LR749853.1, read on the forward strand.
CCTCTCTGGAATTGGGTAAGGGTTGAGGCACTGATTTCCAAGCTTAGATCAGAGCCACTGGGGGTGAAAAAAAGGCAGTAAAGGGGAGCAGAGGTGGAGCATCTGGGGATGTTGGACTCACACGGCTTCCTGTGCCTGGCAACTTTGGGGTCTGAGCTTTGCCTCACGACTTCATGGCAATTTATCTAGTCTCCATCTTAGAAATGCACACATGGGAAAATCCTAGGCCCTCAGTTTCTCCCGTGGGTGCCTGGGTACGGCTGCTGAGACGTCTTTTCCCTGGAGAGAGCCTCTGATTTCATGTGGTAGTTGAGATTTTTGGGGGGGTCCTGAGATTGAATCTGGTGTCGCTACCCACAATTTCGGCACTTGCTGTAGCTGAGGACTTCCTGTGCCACCTTCCTGTTTGCTGATGAATAACAGCAGCCCAGGGGTGTGGGGGTGTGGGGGTGTGGGGGTGTGGGGGTGTGAGGGGAGTTCTGGTGGACTTTGGAGCTAGAGGCTAATGCCCAGGTTTGCTCTGGAGGGTACAAGTCGTCCTGGGCTGCTGGGTGAATTAATGAGAAGGCACCTTTGCCAAAGACTGACTGAGGATCCCAGAGCCGTCTCTTTTCTTTTTCTCCTTGTGCTCTCAGCAGCTCAGCCTAGAGAAAGCATGCTCCCCCGGAGCCGGAGCCATGGGCCAGAGCGCTTACACTTTTATGTCTCCTTTTAGCCAGTGGATACATGGACACCTCACTCGGAGGGGATTCTTTGCTGCTGATTTGGGGATGAAGGTTGCAGAGAACAGAGAGCATTTGGGCCAATGTGATTCCTTTTCTCTTGCTCTCCTGATTTTAGCCCACTGCTCTCTCACTGGAGCGTGGGCTCCTAGAAAAGACACGGGTATTCCGAACAGGTTTTGGGAAGGATGCTGGGTGCTCCAGGGAGGTACCATGCTTAGTAATGTGTTCTATCTATCTGCCTCTGGGCTCTTTCTCTAAGTTCACAGCTCTGTACAGTCACTCCTTTGTTCCGGGTGGGGGAGGGCGGGGTCGAGGGTAAGGTGAGAAGTTAGATTACTAATGTGTTTGTGCGGCCACAGTGTCAAGCACTCCGAATCTCCTCAGAGCTTAGTGAAGTCTTCTTTGGTTTCGGCTTTCACACTTGGCAGATCTAACTCAAAGCAAGTTCCACAGCAGGGAGGAGCCTAGATAGATAAAGGAAGGACTCCGGGAAACAGTTGAAGACTCAAGCTAAAAGTCAGGGGAAGCTGACTCGGAAGGTATGGATGGCATTCCCACGGGCAAGGATAAGAGGGGTGCCTACCTCACTCACCCAGACAAAACCCTTACTGTCATCTATGACCTATGGCCTAGTGCCGGTGTCACCACCAAAGTCCCTAGGGTTGCCAGGCTGTCACTTGTGTTGTCACATGGACAAGGGAGCCTTGATTCTATGCCATTCAACAACAAATACTGGGCACCTGGCACATTGTTCTAAGTGCATGGAATACATTTGTAAATACACCAGACCCATGCCCTGTCCTCATGGGTCTTGAACTCTGGAGGAAGGAAACAGATAACAGAAATGAAGCTTTACTAGAACTATTAGAAGTTACCAAGTACTATGGAAAAGAACAAGAGACCCCCAGTAAAGGGAATTATGACTGTGGGTGTCAGCATGGTAGGTTTCATTGAGAACATTTGAGCAAAGGCTTGCCAAAGAGTGATGGGGTGGTGGTCATGTCATCACTGAGGTAAAAATGCCACAGGGAGAGCTAAACAAGAGCCCATCTGGCTGTTTGGAAGAACATGAAGGTGGACCACAAGCCCAGAGCGGGCTGTATAGCTAGACAGTGCAATCAGAGTGGGAAAAGGGAAAGCCATTGTCTCCTGCCTTTTTTTGATGAGACAAGAACTAGCATCTATTCACCATAGACACCACCAACATCTCAAGAAAAGACTCCACTGGAGCGAGTCCAGCTTGCTTGTTTTCAGAGGCAGGGGCTTGCTTGTTTTCAGAGGCAGGGGTGACTCAGGCAGCTGTATCACTAGCACCCCTTCCCCAGCATGGGCAAAGCTCCATGTACAACTCAAAGACAGCCCCACCAGAGACTTCTATTTCTCAGTATTCGTCCATTGCTCTACTGGCTTGGAGAGGAGCCTCGTGATTCCAGGAAATGTCTAAAACTTTCCAAGTCCTGTGATCGTCTCTTCTCCCTGGAGGAGGGCATGTTGAGACTTGGAGCCACACAATACAGGTGCAGACTCGATAGGGCCTTGCTGGCTACTGTAAAACGCTAGCTTTCCCTTTAGTGTCATGAAGAGTGAAGGCAAGGTTTTGAGCAGAAATGGCAAGACCTCATACTTAGGATATTCTCACTGGCTGTTGTGTTCAGAGCTGCCTCCAGGGGACAGACCGGTTCTGAAGCTAAACATTTTGGATCCATCCCCGATTCCTCTGATGGTTAGGGATGATTGCCAGTTTGACAGGTTCTGGAAGTCTCCTAGACACCTGTCTGAGATTGCTCAGCAACAGGGAAAGGCACCGCCTGCGAAGTCTGATGACTTGAGTTCAATCCCTCTGACCTCTACAAAGTTGTCCTCTGACCTCCACGTGTGCACTGTGGCGCCAACACACCCCCACACAAAGACATACACACAAAATAAATGTAATACAAATTTTTTTTAGATTAGATTAGCTTCTGAGCATGCCTGTGGGGGATTATCTTGGCTAGTTTAATTGAGATGGGACAGTCCATCCTAACGAAGGGGTGGCACCACTCTTTGGGGTTGGGTCCTGGGCAGTATAAAAAGGAGAAAATGGGATGCATCACTTACTTCTTCCCGACTGTGGATGCAAGGTGACCAGCTGGTTTAAGCTCCTCCTGGCTTGGCTTCTCCACCAGGATGGACTGTATTGATGTATGTGCCAGAATAAACCCTTCTTTACTTGTTACTTCTGTCAGGGCATTTTAGCACAATAGCAGAAGAGTATCCAAGACTAGTCTCTTCTCTCATAACTATTGACCAGATGTGTGGTCTGAAGTGTTTCAGTCCATGGTCTTCCCGATGAGGCCTCTCCAACTCTCTGGACCCTGGCTGCTAGCAGAATCAGTTTCTCAACACCCAGCATACCTCAGTCTGGAGTCTCTGTATGAGATAATCAGAATCTGAACCTTTGACATAGTTCTTGTTGCTAACTCCCTGACTAAGCAGCCTGAAACTTTTAACCCAAAAAGAGCTGCTTTTCCTGAGACATAAAAGGCTGGAGGTTTTAAGAGAGAAAGAAGTGGTTGAATTAGGAGAACACGGACTCGGGCAGTACAATGTGAGTTTGGAGTCTGTGTGTAAGATCTGGCTGGAAATGCACACTTAGCTGTCACTAGCATTTTGAAGGTATTAAAAAAAAAAAAGAAAGCCCAGTCTACAAAATTGAGAAGAGAGAGAAACTGCACAGGGGACAGGGAGAGAGCAGCAGTGACACAGGTCAAAAGCCAACGTGTTTTGAAAAGGCAGCTGAAGATGTGTGAGAGCAAAGAGAGCAGATGCTTTGAAGGGGCCGAGAGGGTGATGGGTGAGCAAAATCGCCGGCCCGCAGCAGGGAGGTCATGGGTGACTGCGGCGGAGTACTAGACCAAACCCTGATGGGGGTGGGTTAAAGAAAACCAGGGAGATGGGCAGAGCATTGGAAACCATAAGCACAGATGTTGCTGAAGACCAGCAGGGAAAGCATACCTCTGCTCTCAGCATCCTCCTTCCTGGGTGAAAGCAAGCCAGCGCAGCACCTGGAGAAGGAACATGCCCACACATCCCGCAACTATGGCACCCATCCTGGAGCTGGAGAACTTGCTGAGACTGTAAGCTTAAACTATTTCTCCAGCCCTTCATCTTCTGCTCACTGGAGAGAAAATAAAGATGTCCAACACAGGCCTCAGACGAGGGCATAAAGAGACTCTGGTCATTTCAAGAGATATGAAGGGGCAGGTAGAGAGGGTAGAAGAGGTAATACCATTTTATTTGGCTAGGAGAAGAATTTCAATCACTTACCTGTCAATCTCGGCTCTGACCGTCAATCTCTTTCATTTAAGTTTTAAGTCTGAGTTGCTGGCAGCCTGGAGTTTTACATCCACACAGCTGACGACCATCTAATATAGAACAGCTGCTCCCCTCCTCCTTGCCCTTCTCCAAGCTCGTTGTAATCCTCAGTCTTCACACACCTACGTCCTGGGTGCCTCCGACCTGAGCTCTCAGATGGGATCCCTCTGGCAGAATACCCAGGGCTGGAGTCTTCAGATCAGGCTGCAGGATGACATACCAAAGTCGGACCCTTTGGGAGTGGCATGCTGGAGGGGAGGCAGAAGCAGACAGTATCGGCTTAAGAAGAGAGCAGTCCAGGGAGACCATTGTAAGAGGGCCAGAGGAACCCATTAGCCAGTGTGCTGCTTGTAGCTACAAAAGAAGAAAGCACTATTATGCTTTTAATAGTGCCATTGTGTGCATCCACTGTACACGGCGTGTGCTCCATCCACTTTATACAGCACATACTCCATCCACTGCACATGATACATGTTCCTTAGCTCTCAGTCTCTTTCATTCATTCCTCTAGAGAGTCTGTGTTTACTTTCATATCACATACGTGCATATGTATATACATATGTATACACAGGTGATCTTATGTGCCTATGTATTAGATTATAAAATCTAATGCAAATGAGAGAAAAACAACATATACTCTTCTGAGCCTAGCTTAATTCACTTAACATGATTATCTCCAATTAAATTGCTTTTCTGCAAATTACAGAATTATGTTTTTTGTTTACAGTTGAAAATTTTCCATCATATACACATATGTATATATATATATATATATATATACACACACACACACACACACGAACATATATATGTATATATATATATATATATATGTATATATATATATATATATATATATGTATATGTTCTTCTGTAATTTAGCTCTCATGAGCAGTGCTGGAGTCGATGGGCAAGTGTCTCTGTGATGTGCTCACTTGGTGTCTTTTGGTTAATACTCAGGAGAGGTGCATCTGAGTGATGTGGAAGAGCTGTTATAATAGACAGCTTTTTGAGTGATCTCCATACTGATTCCCGCCGTGACTGAACTAGTTTAAATTCCCACTAGCAGCGTGTAAGGCTCCGTTTGTCCTCACCCTCGCCATCATTTGTCCTTTGTTTCCTTGATGGCTGTTGTTCTGACTGGGCTGAGGTGGGAGCCCACTGTACTTTCGGTTTGCATTTCCTTGATGGCTAAGTGAAGTTGAACTTGTTCTTGTATGTTTACTGTTTGTTGTGTTCCCTCTTCCGAGAACTGTCTGCTCACTTCATTGTGACTTATAGATTAGGTTGTTTGATTTCTTGTTGCTTTAGTTCTTTGTATTTTCTAACATTAATACTCAGCCAGATATACTGCCAACAAATACTTTTCTTTCGATCTGTTTCTCCATCCAGTTTCCTTTTCTGTACAGAGGAGTTTTAATTTTTCGAGGAACCCTTGTCAATTGTCAGCTTCCTTTCCTGGGTTCTTGCCTAGGCCTACGCCTTTCATTTCATCCCCTGCTTTTTTTTTCTCTAACAGTCTCCCAGTTTTAGGTCTTAGGTTAAGGCCTTTCATCCATTTGGAGTTGAGCAGAGAGAGGCAGAGGTCTAGCTTCACTCTTCTGCACGTGGATATCCAGCTCCAGCTGTTGAAGAGAACGATAGTTTCTACAGTGTGTATTTCTGTTATATTTGTCAAAATTTGGCATATCTGTCAAAACCCAGGCAGCTGTAGCTACATGGGCTTATAACCTGTTCTGTTTTCTCATTCACTTTGTGCCAGGGCCATACTGTTCTTGTAACCGAGCCTCTGTAATGTAGCTTGACGTCAGGTATGGCGATACCTCTAGCATTATTTCTTTGCTCTTGACTGCTTGGTCTATATCAGGTCTTTTGTGGGAAGCAGTTTACTTAGAGAAATAGTTATTTTTGGAAGCACACTACAATCTTGTGAGTGAGTTATCCCATGCCCACTTTGGTCTGGCTAGCATCCATTATGGTGCAAACCTTTTACATGTGTGCCCTGACTTCTGCTAATGTAGTTCCCACTAGCAGCGTGTAAGGCTCCATATATATGTATATATGTATATGTAGAATATAGTTCTCTGTGTCTTGAAAAAGTAGCTGGAACATTACAGGTGACACCACAGAGTCAGAGCTAGGGGTGGCTAGCTCCAAGAGTCCTTTTGCAGTCCCTCCCACCTCTCGGGAAGTGGGCAGCATTTTAGAATTATGAGGGAGACTTACATGGGTGAAATGAGGGTGCGGGTGACTTTCTTCTCCATGACTCTTCCTGTTCTATAGGGTCTCACTTTGTAGCCCAGGTTAGCCTCATGCTTTATAATCTGTCTTCTTGGTTGATATTAAAAGCACGCGTCTTTATGCTAGGCCCTGACTCCATCTTAGTCATGGAGATCTGAAGGGACAATGTCCCTCGGGACTCCCTCGGCTGAGCTCAGGTCTCTCTTGATCAGCCGCCAATCACTGGCCCCTTCTAGCTTCTCCCGGCGAGTGCGGACTTTGCTCATGTGCTGAGGGGCAGAGCTGACCATGGGCCTGCAGTTAAACATTGGCTTGGTCTGTTGGGAAAGAGCAGGCAGTGTAGATCTGGAGGCTTGAACTGGACTGTCAACTTTCTGAAATGACGGGGGCTTTCCCTATAACCTATCACATCAGCTACTGGGTTCTTTCTCCTCTGGAGTTTCCCATCAGACCCTGGATCTCTTGACTGAACTCTTCACAGTCTTTATTCCTTGGCTTTTAGGGCAATTGAGTACTCCTTCAGTTTAGTTCCTGAATTGTGGTGTGGCTACAAACTAAAGAGCTGTTCCCATTAACTTTCAATTAATTGGTGTATTTAAGATAAATAAAAGCAGCGTCTTGACACTCACATAGCCACAAAAGTATCTCCACTGTCCAGCTAATGAACATAGTGCTCACCCTCAAAAACTTTCCCCTGGCTCCTGGTAACCCCTTCTTGTCTTGGCCCTGCTGCTGTGTCCTCCCTGTACAGTTACAAAGCTCTGCTCCACCACTGTGAATTCATCCGCTTTTAAAGATTTTCTTTTTAATATAAGGGGAATCATGAGCTGTGTACTTTTATTTTCTTCTGGCTTCTTTCCCACAGAATAATTGTTTTGAGATTCAGCCATAGTTTCCTTCTCAGTAGTCCATTCCTTGTTCTTAAGGCTCCTTTAGGGAGCCCAGGAGACAGCTCAGATGCTAGAGAGCTTGTTTTGCAGGCATGAGGACCTGTGTTTGAGCCCACAAAGAAAGAGAAAGATATGGCCATGATGATAGATGCTGATGATCTCAGTGCCAACCAGGCAGAAACAGATGAATTCCTGGGGCCAGCCTAGCCGACTTGGAGAGTTCCAGGCCAGTGAGGGACTGTGTTAAAGAAAAGTGTGTATGTGTGAGGGATAACACCTGAGGCTGTCCCCTGGCTTCCACACACATGCACACACACAAACGTACATGCTCCCCCTCCCCCAATTAAAAATAACTTTAAAAGATCTTAAAATTTGTTTTTCTTTGGTATTTTGTTTGGTTTTGTTATCACAAAATGCAGGCTTCATAGAGCGAGTTTGACAGTTTCCTTCTTTGTCAATGTTGTGTAAGATGTTTCAGCTGGGTGGTGGTGCATACCTTTAATCACAGCACTTCAGAGGCAGAGGCAGAGGCAGAGGCAGAGGCAGAGGCAGAGGCAGAGGCAGAGGCAGAGGCAGAGGCAGAGGCAGAGGCAGAGGCAGAGGCAGAGGCAGAGGCAGAGGCAGAGGCAGAGGCAGAGGCAGAGGCAGAGGCAGAGGCAGAGGCAGACGTTCAAAGCCAGCCTGGTCTACCAAGCAAGTTCCAGGACAGCCAGGGCTACACAGAGAAACCCTGCCTCGAACTTCCCACTCCCCCCACAACAGAAGTTTATATAGAACTGGTATGATTTCTTTCTTAGGCCCTCAGAGAATTTACCAATGAAGCCCTTAGATCTAGATGTTGCTTTATGGGAAAGATTTTGTTTTTTTAACAAAAAGATCAGTTTCTCTAGTAGTTAAGGGCAGCTTATATTGTTCTTCTTGAGTAAATTGCAAGGGCCTGTGCCTTTTGAGGAATCTGCCCATTTTCTCCTGTAGTTATCAGTATATGGTTGTTCACGTATTTTGTTACCATCGTTTTCATATTTGTAGAATTTGTGCTGACAACGTACCTCCTACTTGTCATACTGGTAACTTTTGAAAACCTGACTTACTTAATTTTGCTTTCTGTCTGTGTATGTGTGTGTGTGTGTGTACATGAGTGTGTGTGTTACATGTGCAACATGCGTGCATCCGTGCATGCATATGCATGCTGTAGTGGGCAGGTACATGTCAGAGGACAACCTTTAGGAGTAGGTGCTTGCTGTCCACCTTGTTTAGGCCGAGTCCTGAGTTTCTGCTGCTGTACTTCTTACCCCAGGCTGGTTGGCCCATGAGCTACGAGGTGGTCCTCCTGTCCCCACCCCCAAGCTCACCGCAGAAGTGCTGAGGTTACAGAGTACACTGTTGAACCAAGCTTTGAATGTAGGCTCCGGGACTCAACTTGGGTTCCTTGACTTGTGCGGTTAGCACTTTTACCCACCGAGCCAGTGCCCCAGACCTCCTGTGGGTAATCTATGTCATCTGGAAAGTCTATTGATTTCGTTGTCTCAAGAAGGCAGCTTTTGTTTTGGTTGATTTTCTCTCATGCTTTCTCGTTTTCCACTTTGATTTAGTTTGGGCTGCGTTGACTTTTATTTCTCATTTATTAAGGAGGAAGCTGAAGTTATCGATTTGAATTCTGTCTTCTTGTTATGATAATAGGCATTTAGTGTTATTGGAGCAGAAACTCCAATTACTGTTTGAACAGAATATACAGATTTGAGTATGTTCTATCTTACTTCATTCTACTTAAAAAACTTTCTAATTTTTCTTTTGGTTACCTATTTGATCTGTAGAATATTTAGATGAATTAAAAAAACCCCAAATATGTAGGGGTTTTCTAATGTTTTTCTTTTATTGGTTTTTAATTTAGTTAGGAATACATCTACCTAAATGAGTTTTTTTCTTACTAAGATTTCTTTGTGGACTAGTGCATGGTTCATCTTGGTAAACATTCTATATATGCAGAAAGTAATGTATAGATGCTCTATAAATGTTATAAATGAAGCTGACACCAAACCAAACCAAACCAAACCAGATTCCTACTTTCTTTCAATAAGTAATAACATGAAATGTATTTTTCTATGTTTTTACTTATAATTTCATTTCCCCTAAAACCTCAAGTGCACTTTATTTAGGCAGCATATACTTGAATCTTACTAGTTTCTTTTAAAGCCAACTTAAAAAGTCTGAGTCTTTTAATGATTATTTAAGAGCATTTACATTTAGTACAACTAATCATAAGGTAGGTTAAAGTTTAACTTCTCGATACTTATTTTACGCTTGTCCTATTAGGTCCATGTTCCTCCTTTCTTCATCTGCCTCGTGTTGTAATACTTGGACATTTTAAATGTTATTCCACCACTTGCATTGTTCTTTTGATGGCTTTACTAATCATAACTTTTTTTTTCTTTCTTTCGGTTTTTCGAGACAGGGTTTCTCTGTGTCGCCCTGGCTGTCCTGAAACTCACTCTGTAGACCAGGCTGGCCTCGAACTCAGAAATCTGCCTGCCTCTGCCTCCCGAGTGCTGGGATTAAAGGCGTGCGCCACCATGCCCGGCCCTAATCATAACTTTTTATTGTGTTAGTTTAGACTTTGTAGTCTGTATTTTTAATTCATCAAAGTTTATTTTCCAAGGATATTGTACTATTTTATATATGTCTTATAATTCTCTATTTTTTTCTGATGAGTACTGTATTTTTGCTATACATTTTATTTTTCCATTTGTTATAAATTTTTTACATTTAAAAAAGTTTGTGTGTTTTGAGACAGGGCTTCTCTGTGTAGCCTTGGCCGTCATAGGACTCACTCTGTAGACCAATTCTGGGTTTCCAACTCACAGAGATCTGCCTGTGTCTGCCTCTGGAGTACTGGGATTAAAGGCGTGTGCCACCATGCCTGGCTGCATTGTAAATTTTAATAAGTCAGTCGTATATTTTGAATTTTATTATTATCCCTTGACATTTTAATGTACCCATAAACCTTGGTTATTTTTCAAGTCCACCACTACCCTCTTTTATCCCCACCCTACTGAAACTGTTCTTTTTCTGTGCAAGGCCCGCCCTACTCTGTGTCTTCTCTTTTAGGTTTGTCTCACTTCGTTAAGTTGTGATTCTCCTCACGAAGGCAGACACAGGGTTAGCTATCAAAACGTGAGTAACTTATGAGTGGTACAGCACTGAAGAAAGTGATGTTCACTCCCCATACCGATAGATAACTGCCCACGGACCTTCAGGGAAGGGTGAGGCTGCACACGCTTCTTTCCTGGGCGTGATGGAATATTGACTGCTCCAATCCATACAGGTCTGGCACATGCCTTTAATCCCAGCACTCGGGAGGCAGAGGCAGGCAGATTTCTGAGTTCGAGGCCAGCCTGGTCTACAGAGTGAGTTCCAGGACAGCCAGGGCTATACAGAGAAACCCTGTCTCGAAAAACCAAAAACCAAACCAAACCAACCAACCAACCAACCAAACAAACAAACAAAAAAACCAAACAAAAACAAAACAAAACAAAAGTCTTGTGGAGTTAATCACAGTTGCGGTGAGTTCATGAATTCCACGATTGTGTCATGTCCAGAAGACGCAGATCTTCAGGATCCTTCACCATCCTCAGGCTCTTATACTCTCTCCGCCCCTCTTCCATGATGTTTCCAGAACCTTAGGGCTTGTTATACTCGTCCCATTCAGATATGAGCACTCACTTATCCTCACCACTTTCACCAGTTTTGAGTCTCTGCATTAGCCATGGCCTGCTGCAAAGAGAAGCTTCTTTCATGAACAATGAGGAGCATACTAATTAATCTATGTTAGTAGTAGACATACAAGTATTTGGGAGGCAATTAAGTCAATTTTATCTTTCTATTCTTTTTTTTTTTTTTTTTTTTTTTTTTTTTGAGCAGAGTGAGGAGAAAGGGTCTTAATAGGTAGCCCTTGTTGGCCTGGAACTTACTATGTAGAACAGGCTGACCTTGAACTCAAAGATCTGCCTGCATCTGCTTTCTGAGTGTTGGAATTAAAGGTGCACCATGATGCCCGGCCTAGTTGTATTTTTAAGAGTTTAATAAGGAATAATGTGAATAAAAATTATGGAAAAAGAGTTTAATAAGGAGAAAGCAATTCTTTGTTTTGTTTTCAAGACAGGGTTTCTCTGTTTAGCCCTGGCTGTCTTGGAACTCACTGTGTAGAAAAGGCTGGTCTCAAACTCACAGATCTGCCTGCCTCTGCCTCCCAAGTCCTGGGATCAAAGGCGTGTGCCACCACTGCCTGGCTTGAGATAACAATTCTTTTTTTTGTTTGTTTGTTTTGTTTTGTTGTTTTTGTTTTTCGAGACAGGGTTTCTCTGTATAGCCCTGGCTGTCCTGGAACTCACTTTGTAGACCAGGCTGGCCTCGAACTCAGAAATCTGCCTGCCTCTGCCTCCCGAGTGCTGGGATTAAAGGCGTGTGCCACCACACAGCAATTCTTATGTTTGTCAATGGAGTTACTCTCTCTGGAGTTCTCTACGCCTTTGTGGATATATGTTGCTATGTGGCTTTGTCATTCCCTTTGCCTGAAGAACCTCTTTAACTTTTCTTGTAGTGTATATCCTTATTTCATGAAATTTTCTTCTCAAAGGATGTCATACTACTTTGTATAAGAGTCTTATAATCCTATATTTCCCCTCTGATGTTGTGTCCTCTTAATGAACTGCTGATCTCTTTATTATGATGAAATTATCTTTTCTCTTGGAAGTATTCTTTCCACTGAGATCTAATTTGTAGAATGGTAAGGTAGACATTCTTTTGAAGGTTTCCCTCTGGATTTTTAAGAGGCTGGTAGCTTTTAAAATTAATTAGCACGAACAAATAAACACTCCCAGGTGTGGTGACGCATGCCTGCAATCACAGCTGTGTGATCTTGCTGCTGATGGAGTTCTTCTTATGACTCATGAAGCTTTCCTTTCCTTTTCCTTTCTGAGCAATCTTTCTCTGGGCACAGAAGTCCAGGTTGACAGCCCGTTCTCCTTATTGCTGTAGCACAGTTGCTGCTCTCTGGCTTCCTTGCCTTGCTTCCAGGGATTAGCTTGCTGTTATCCTTAATCTTCACTCTTCTGCACGTATGTGTCATGTCCTCCTCTGGTTACTTTTAAGGTCCCTAGCCCCCCTCCCCCACCAAAGTCCTAGGACAGTTTGAACAATATGATTGTGATGTGCCTTGCTTTGAGTTTCTTCACCTTTCTTCTGTTAGGTGGCACTGGAGCTATCTCTGGTGAAGGGCTGATTATTCTCCAGTGACGAGGAATGCATACACTATTCATTATCATCAGAAGAGTCTCCACAGCTTTGGTGTGGCGAGTGGGATCAGGCACTGTATGAGCGCCATTATTTTTAATCTTTGGAAAAAAAATTTTTTTTTCCCCCAGAGCCAAATCACCCTGAGTAGGCTCAATCTCACCTTAGGTCATTTCCTCTTTCCTGGTTCAGGTTGAAAGTTCTAGGGTCGCTGACTATGTGGCCTCCCTTTTCTGGTTACTCTGAATTTTCCTGTCTACCTTGGCAGTACCTGGAGGTTCATGTAAAGAAGATGCCAGTCTGACACCTCTTGTCTTTCCTTAGCCAATTTTTTTTTGTTTTGTTTTGTTTTTTGAGACAGGGTTTCTCTGTGTAGCCCTGGCTGTCCTGGAACTCACTTTGTAGACCAGGCTGGCCTCGAACTCAGAAATCCGCCTGCCTCTGCCTCCCGAGTGCTGGGATTAAAGGCGTGTGCCACCACGCCCGGCCTTAGCCAATGTTTATGGAGAAAGAATCAGAATGATTACCGAAGTAACCGATTTTAGCTTGATAAAAGGCCTTGTTTATAATCGTAGCCCTTGGAAAGCTGTAGCAGGGGGATTATGGCCTCGAGAATAACCTGAACTATATGGTAAGGTCTTGTCCCAAACTTGTCTTTAATAAAAAGTCTGGAATTAGTATAATACTTTCTTTGAAAAAAAAATTATAGTCCTGTGTTGAGAAGTCTTGGTACTTATCATTCAATGGTCTTCCTGCTGTCTCCACAAGTGATATGTCACTTAGGCAGTAATCGATGGTCAGTGGGGAGTAAACCGCACAGTGAAGGCCAAGCGTGGACCCATACAGTTCCCACATAATTTGGTGCCTCTTGATCCCTGCTGTGGTAATAGATAGCTACACAGTGTCACCTGCAGTTTGCATGGCTCCTGTCTCTAAGATGCTGACCTGCAGAGTGGGGCGGTACTGAAAAGGGATGGATATGGACCATGAAGAGAGAAGATTGCTAGGTAATGGGCATCCAATTTTCTACCCACAGGTGCCTTCTTTATCCCCTACCTCATCTTCCTTTTTACCTGTGGCATTCCTGTCTTCTTCTTGGAGACAGCGCTTGGCCAGTACACCAACCAGGGAGGCATCACAGCCTGGAGGAAAATCTGTCCCATCTTTGAGGGTGAGTAACCAACTCTGTGTCCATTTCCAGGGCCATGAGCTAGTGCATTTACTCTTTATTTAGGGTGACTAAGTGGTAAGCAGCAGTTCAGAGATTAAAAGAGGACGACTCGTCTCCATATTTATCTCTGTTTCCTCTGTGAGCTGCAGACTAAGGTGGTTTCTCGGTCCACAAAATGGAACGAGGTAAAATGACTGATGGAGGCAAAGGCTTTGGGTTAAATGGGCAGAGTGCAGTGCTATCTTACTGTGTGTGCTTTAAATATACAACAGCGATTTAGTTTGAACAGACCTACTTAATCAATTAGAAAACATTTTAAAAGAGAAATTTATTTAATTTTTAAAAACATCTTTCTTAAAAAAAATCATTTTTATGTGCACTGGTGTTTCGCCTGCATGTCTGCTTAGGTGACGGTGTTGGATTTCCTCTAGAACTGGAGCCACAGGCAGTTGTGAGCTGTCACGTGTGTGCTGGGAACTGAACCTGGAAGAGCAGGGCTGAGCCACCTCTCCAGCCCCTTAAAAGACAATTTTAAACCAGAAGGACATTTCATTGATTGTTCTACTGCCTTGACATAAGAACTTAAAAATTTAGACTGCTTCATTTCATATCTTCTCTCTTTGTAAGATTTTAATTTATGCTTTTATTTTGAGATAAGTTTTGGTTCACAGGGAGTTATAAGATAGTACAGGGAAGTCCCGTGGACCTTTACCCAGTTTTCCCCAATAGTGACTTTGGTCAGAACTACAAGGTATAGTAGCAAACCCCAGAAATTGACATTGGGATCATCCACAGAACTTACTTTAGTGTCTGTGACTGGAGCATGTGTGGTTCTAACCTCACGAGTGGATTTGTTTGACTACCACCACCATTACCACCACCAAGAGCCCCCCCTGGTGGCTGAACCATGTTGATCCCCATGACATGGCCACATTCACCTTCCCTGCCTCTGTTCCGGCACACCCTATTCTCCTATCTATTTCTGTCATTCTGAGAACACCATTTAGTGTCCGTCTGAAGCATTTCTGTGACTGGGTCTCTCACTCAGCGTGATGTCCTCTGCATCCAGCAATCCATCCAGGCTGTCTTGTGTATTAATAATCCATGTCTTCTCCTCGGTGGGTGGCGTTCTGCCACACTGGTGCACATCTGTTTAGCCGCTTACTCATCAAGCAATATTTGGGTTGCTTTTAGTTTGCAGGGGGCTTTATTTCTCTATTTATTCTCCTTTCTGTGGTGCTCGTAACACACTGCTAAGCAATATCCATGATTTAGGGTCTGGTTGTCAGTTTGTTTTGTTTTCCATCTTCTGCACGGTGATCATTTCATGGCTTGTAAGCTCCCATCAAGTGCATACATCATAATTTAGACATTCTCTGCATGAGGCATTGTGCTCATTTTCAATTACTTATAAAACTTTCATATTCTGCTAGCACCTCTGTCTGTTTAGATAGCTCCATCCTGCTTTGAAGTTGTTTGTTTAGGGGCAAACTCCTGGCGGAGAATTTTTAGATCAAATAGATACTAAGTTGGTGACTCCCCTATCCCCCCTCTCTCTGATCCCTGCAATAGGGTTTCTCTGTGTAGCTCTGGCTGTCCTGGAACTTGTTTTATAGACAAGGGTGACCTCAAACTCACAGAGATCCATCTATCTCTGCCTCCCGAGTGCTAGGATTAAAGGCTCATGCTATCATGCCAGGCAAGTTGGAAATCCTTGAGTTGGTTCATTAGATTGTCCTGTGGAAGTGTTAACTGACTGACAAGTTGGAAATTCTTGAGTTGGTTCATTAGATTGTCCTGTGGAAGTGTTAACTGACTGACAAGTTGGAAATCCTTGAGTTGGTTCATTAGATTGTCCTGTGGAAGTGTTAACTGACTGACAATGTCACACGGCATTAGTAGCATCTTTCTCTTTTAAAGTTTTTGAAAATTCAGTTCTTTTTGTAAACAAACCAGTTCCCCCCATTTCCTGTGGTGCTCAGAATCGAACCCAGAGCCTTATACATGTCTTATAACCACTGAACTGTATCCCTAGTCCTGTGGAACATTCTAATGTCTAAACAAGTGTAGAGGCCACTGACTTACAACATATGTAAAATCAACCAACCAATCAACCAATCATCAATCAAACAAACAAGCACCCATGTGGGCTAGCACTCAGAATGTAGGAGATTGGGAGTAAAAGACCAACCTGGGCTATCTAGCAGGTATAAGGGCTCCCTTGACTATCTGAGACCCTATCTTAAAAAGTATCACCAAAATTGTAGCTACAAAATGGTATTTTACTGTGTTATCTCACACTCTGGTAGATGTTAGAGATGATGACTATTCTTAAAGTATTTATTCATTATCTGTATTTTTTCTATGTGAATTGCCAGTCTCTGCTTTTGTGGTTTTGTGTTTGCGTGCCTGTGTGTGTGGTGTGTGCCTGTATCTATGGTGAGTGCCTGCATGTGTATGTGTGTGTGTGTGTGTGTGTGTGTGTGTGTGTGTGTGTGTGTGTGTAGGTTAGAGGTCAGTTTCAGGTGTTTTTCTTCAGGGACTGCCCACTCTTTTTTTTTTTTTTTCTTTCTGAGACAGTCTCTCCCTGGCTGAGAACTTTTCAAATAGGTCAGTCTGGCTGTTCAGGGAGTCCTAAAGATCTGCCTGTCTGTGCTTCCCCAGATGTGGGATCAGAAGCACATGGTGCCACATCTGGCTTTTTTCCTTTTAAACATGGTTTCTGGGGATGAAATGAAGACCAGGATCTCATGCTGCAAGGCAAACGGTTTGCCAGCTGGGCTCTACCCTCATCCCTGTTCTTGTATATTTGTCTCAGAGACATGTCAGTTTAACTCTGGAGAAATAAACTATTGTCATGGTAGAGTTAGCCTCACCTGTTTTGAGACAGGGCCTCATGATGTAGACCAGGCTATGTTTGAACTTGTGGTAAACCAACTACCTCTGCCTCCCGAGGGCTGAGATTACAGGTATGTGCTACTATGCCTACCTCTGATCTTAGGTATTTAAAAGATAACTCAGAACCTGATAAATATCAAAGTTCAGGCTTACCAGCAGAAGACAAGAGAAAAGTGCTGGATCAACCTAGGAGAACACTGGAGCTTAGAAAATCTACTCCTTTGGCCGGGAGGCTAGAGCGAACACTTCTTGCCCTGCAAGTGGCAAGCAAGTCCCTTCCTGCACAGGCATGGGTGGTGTGTGAGAATTTTTGTGCTGTCCTCTCCCCAGGCATCGGCTATGCCTCACAGATGATCGTCAGCCTCCTCAATGTCTATTACATCGTTGTCCTGGCCTGGGCCCTCTTCTACCTCTTCAGCAGCTTCACCACCGATCTTCCCTGGGGAAGTTGCAGCCACGAGTGGAATACAGGTAAGATCATTGCTGAAGAGCCCACTTCCTTCTCCTGCCTTGCTACGTTGACCAGGAGGGAGATGCCACTCCACCCAGGCAGCTAATCTCTACTTCACATTTTAAACTCAGAATCACCCAAATAGATTATGAAAAGCAGGAAGGGGCTGGGATGGAATAGGATACAGGTTAGGTGTGTAATAGGACACATGTTAGGTGTGTAGGCAAGGCCCTGGCTTCCTCATCCAGCACTCCCCCAAAATGTGAGATTTCACCAGCCTCTCGAGCAAAATGTCATGAACTTAAAACCCCCTGATATACTCTATCTGTGTACCTTGCACAGAGAACTTCCTTCTTCTGTGTTCAGCCGCTTATTTATTTCTATCTGAAACACAGCCTGCTTGATATGTCAGCTTATTTATTTGTTTTTTTTCTTCACATCTGATATGATGTTAAGTTTTTTTCAAACTTGTAAATTATCTGGGCTCAACTTGGCAATGAGCTGTTTTGCCATTATCAGTGAAATTTATGATAGCAATTAACTTCTGTGTTAACAAAGCCACACGAATAGCTCAGAACAATAGAACCATCAAATCCGATATACTGAGAACTGTTATAACAGCAAAGCTGTTCAGAGTGGAACTTCTTGGTAGCCTAGTTTATGAGGATAGTCATGTGCTCTGTGCAGCCCGTGGCCACTGAGCACCAGACACATGCCTGAGGTGTCTGAGGAGTAGAACTGTGGAATCTTACCTTTAAACACTGGATGGGCTTGTGGCTCCCCGGCTGGGTATCGCAGATGAAGAACGAGCTGGCTGCTGTTCTATCTCACTTCTCATTGCTACATGCCGCGGTCACTGTCCAAGTATCTTGTAGTGCTTGTCCACAAGGCCGTATGAAGGGGCAGTGGCAAGGATTGATGAGTGCTCGGGCAGAGGAGTCACTTGGCTTTGAGCTGGAGTTAGAATCCTTGACTTGCCAGGTTCAGATCCGCTCTGGTTATGCCTTCTGGATCTGATGTCTGCCTCTTCCTCCTATCCCACCGTGACAAACCTCACACTTCCTTCTCGGGCGAGCCCCTGCCCATCCTAGGCTACCACCTGCATTCCACCATCTTTGTCAAATGAAAAGCCAAATCTTGGAGGCATGTTGCCCAGCTCCCCAAGATTGCAATAGGCTCCTCTCAAATGTCCTGGTGGCCCTGCACTGACCTTTGGTCTTCCTGAGCACTTTCCTTCTTGGTGCTTACTGATGTGGTTGTTCTAATATGCTGGAAAGGCAATGAGGCAGAAAGGGTGCTTTTGCCTAGCACGATCTGGCCGCCTACTGTATAAGATTTCAAGAAAATGTTGAGGGCCTGGGAATATAGCTCTAACCTAAGACCTGCGACTGCATGAAAGCAAAGGGCCCTACTCTCTGGGAGCTGTCACTGAGCAGCAAGAGACACAATGTCTTGGGTTTGCTATTGCTGTGATGAAGCGCCATGACCAGAAGCAACTTGGGAAAGGAAGGGCTTATCTGCCTTAAGCTTCCATACCACTGTTCATCACTGAAGGATGTCAGGACAGGAACTCAAACAGGGTGGGAACCTGGAGGCAGGAGCTGATGCAGAAGCCACAGAAGGGAGCCGCCTACTGGCTTGCCCCTCATGACTTTCTGTCTGCCTTTTTATGGAACTCAGAACCAGGGTTATAGCCCAGGACGGCACCGCCCACAATGGGCTGGGGCCTCTTCCGTCAGACACTAATTAAGAGAATGCTCTCTGGGGTACCTACAACCCAATCTTATGGACGCATATTCTCAATTCAGGCTCCCTCCTCCCTCTCTAATGACTCTAGATTGTGTCAAACTGACACAGAACCAGTCAGCGCACACACTGTGAACAATGTAGTCAGGAATGTAGAAAGAGGTAATATCCCTCATCAGGCTTGGTGGTGAACACCTTTAACTCACTTGAGCTATCTTGCCAAAGTATCTGTCTTTATATTCAGCAATATTCTATTGCTGATAAAACATTAAAAGGAGTGTCAACATTCTGTAAAACTCCAAAGTGGCGTGCAGGTAACAGATCCACCCTCTGTTGCTCTACATTTATATTTATATTTACTGTTCCATCATTCCCTCACACTAACATCTATGTTCTATGAGAACACATGTTCCATTTTCTAGAGATCAGGGAAGGGATGTTTGGGGTGTCAAACTGTTCCTCACCCAAGGCTACACAACCAGTACCTGGGGAGCCAGTGTTCGATCTAGCACTCTCTGACCTTACCCCTGTATCATGACTTCCCTAAAAGACGTTCATACCGTTCCTCCAAGGCTGGGCCTCCACCTGGGACAGTTCCCCAGGGATAGTGTACATTTGGAAGCACCTGGCACACGAGCCTCTTCTTGAGTCCGGTTGGACCACACTTTAATGAGAATCTGTAAACAAAGGGTAGGAAATGGGACGGTGGGAGTGTGGGAGTGGTGAGGAAGGAGGTCTGCTGCTCGAGAGACGATGTGTAGTTCACAGGATTTTAGCCCAGGGCCTTCCAGGCACCTTATTTTGGTCTTGTTCTCTTTGGCCATGCATGATGTTGACTGATGAACTCTCTCTTTCTTTCTTTCCTGGGGTTTATGGGTAGAAAACTGTGTGGAGTTCCAGAAGGCCAATGATTCCATGAATGTGACTTCGGAGAATGCCACCTCCCCTGTCATTGAGTTCTGGGAGTAAGTGAGGCCCTTTTTTCTTTTGGTCATGGCAGTGTATTCTAAAGAAGGGTCTTAGCAGGGGATTTCCCTGGGCAGCTCTATGTGATTTAGCTCTATAGTACCTCAGATAAACCTTGTAATTCTTAGAGAGTGTCCATATACATAGTGTGTACCCATATACCAGCCACCTTCCCCTGTGGCTGAAAGTGTTACATTTCATCTAGACCCAATCCCCAAATGTCATTCACCCAAAGCTTGATCCTTGACATCTAGCATCCTCAGATGGATGAGAAAGTTTATGTCTGCATCCCTCTCCCATGTTCAGTGAACACTCCAGGCAAACGGAACCGGGCACATTGTACGGCAGCCATGCCTTAGGTCTCCCTCCATATCGCTACAGAGGAGAGCATCCCAGGTCTCAGTGCAGGAGCTGATAAGCCTTAGTGAAGAGAGAGCCTGGAGGGTTGGCTCTGCTGCTCACACATCTACCCTCAAAGTTGGGGCAGTTGCCTAGCAACGTTCATAGATCTGGGTTCTAACCCTTACACAGGAAGAAACAACAACATCAAAAAAAAAAAAAACCCAAGAAACAAAAAGCACAAAGTAAATAAAATCCAACAACACAGAAAAGAGGGAGAGGAAGGAAGGAAAGGAACCCAGGAGAGAGGTCAGGGTCTATCTGCGTTCTTAGGAGGCGAGTCCTGAAGCTCTCAGATGGCATCCAGCACCTGGGGTCCCTGCGCTGGGAACTGGTCCTGTGCCTCCTGCTCGCCTGGATCATCTGCTACTTCTGCATCTGGAAGGGGGTCAAGTCCACCGGCAAGGTCTGTGCTGGCGAGCTCCGCTCTCCTCTCCCAGGACAGCCTGCTTCTCCAAGGGCTGCCATCTCTGCTTTAGCCTGGACCAGGCAGGAGGGAACGACACGGAGTTCATGTGGCTTCCTTCCTGGATGCTGGGCCTCTCAGGGGCTCCATTTGTGTGCACCTGGGGGATAAATGGAAGGAGAGAGGGAGGGGGAGGGGCAGCACCAGAGGGACTCCAGTTTGCAATCCATAGTACACGGGAGCATCTTGCAAATTCAGCAGAGCCATTGGTCCCCATTTTATAGAACAGTTCATAGATAAAACAGTTGGATAGAGAATGCTGTTAGACCACACTCCTCACAGTGATTCTCAGCCAACTTAGGAGTTTTGCCCTCTCTTTACCCTAGAGAGTCTGAAGTGGAGCATGCACCAGTGTGTGTGTGTGTGTGTGTGTGTGTGTGTGTGTGTGTGTACGCGCGCGCGCGCGCGCGCACGCGCGCCCCCGCACACATGCACACATGCACACATACATATCTGTGTGCACGCACACACACATCCTGAGCTCTTCTGGACTCCTGCCCTGGAGGCCTCTCCTAAGGCTTCTTTACTAATCTGACTGCCCATGGAGGAGGAAGGATCACCTGGCACAGACATTTAAATGCCAGACACCATTGTTAGTAGCTCTAAGCACTTGTGTGGGCAAATGCTTGAGTTCGTCCGGCCACCCTGCAAATACTGAGCAGAGCGGAGGGTGGGGCTGGAGGGAAGGAGAGGTGAGTTGTGGTCAGAGGCTTGGAGACATGAAGCTGAACAGCTGCGAGGCTGAGGGAGAAGCAGACAGGGAACTCGCTTGGCCTTTTCTGTGGGATGAGGACTCCTATGTCGGCCCCCATTCCTCTGCTGGGAAATTCCAGTGCGCACCTGACTTCCTCACTCTCTCCTTGTCTCTCCTGGGCCGGGGCCAGGTGGTCTACTTCACAGCCACTTTCCCTTACCTCATGCTGGTGGTCCTGTTGATTAGAGGAGTGACACTTCCCGGAGCAGCCCAAGGAATTCAGTTTTACCTGTACCCCAACATCACACGTCTGTGGGATCCCCAGGTGAGAAGCTGCCCAATGTAGGGCTCTGGGGGTGCTTGAGCTATATGGATTATCCTGGATCCTGGACGATCCCCAATGCATCTGTGGTGGTGGTAGTTCGTGTGGTGGGGGTGGAAATGTTCCGTTCTGCAGATATGGGCTAGTAGTTGTTTACAGACATACAGAGCCTGCCACTGCTCTTTCTTGGTCTACCACTGCCCCAGGGGACCCAGAGACTTGCGACCCTGGCAATAACCCATCGGGGCTAAACATCTTTACTGGCAGGCTGTGCCCCTCTCCTCTCCTCATTCTCAAATTCCATCCTTCCCTCTGAGCTTCCTCCCTTGTTTCTCCCCTTCTCAGCCTGCCACTCCGGTTGCCCTGTGGTGCCCTCTCTCTGGCCCAGTGACCTGACCCTCCATCCTCTGCTTCCTGCCCCTCCCCTAGCAGTTGGGCTGGTGTCGAATTTCCTGTCAGTTGTCTCTTTTCCTTCAGGCCCCTCTTTGCGGTCTGCACTGCCTGCAGCTTCAGTGTGTCCAGGGAGGAGGGCTCGAGGGTTGTGTTACTTTCAGGTGCAGCCCAGAGCAGCCTGATTGTGAAGCTCTTGCTTTTGGCAAGTGTCTGCTTGGCAGCCGCCTTGAAGGGCGGTCAAGTGGCCTGGCCTTACTGCTGTGACATACTGCCCACACTTCCTTGGCTCAGAGGGGAGACTGTGTATTAGTCAGTGATACTCCCCTTGGTTTGGGGGAGAGGGGGGACTCTGTATTAGTGCAAGGACCCTCCCAGGGAATTGAGGACAAATGATTCCCAATACCTAGAAGACCATTGGATGGCCTTCCAAGTGGTTAAAAATAGCAAGGGACAAGCCCTATCTACGAAGTTGCTGGAAGATAGAAAAGCAAGGGGTGGCCCGAGGTTCCTGAGTCCCCCTGTTTGAGGCAAGAGTTCTCCTTTAGGTGGGATTTGGGTCTTTAACCTCACCTGAAGGAATTCCAAACCTTCTCAGGCCAGCCAGGCTAGCCCTGGTCAGACTCTCCTCACAGACTCCAGAAGCCTGTAGTCTTCCTGTGGGAGAGGAACCTTTCCCCCTCCTCCTGTCTGGGTCCTCAGAAAACCACAGAGATGCAGGCTACTATCAAACTGCTGCACGCGGCATTAGGACTTGGTTTGGCTACAGAGCCAAGCTATAGGACCAGAGCTGTTGATGTTTCCAGAACTCTAGAGCTCAGACTGTAAAGCTGCTCTGCTGTGCAAGCAGGCAGGCTGTAGCCCCAGGCTGAACATGGTAGTTAAGCAATGTTTCTGTTCCATGATTCAGAAGCCCCCTTGTCTTTACCTGGAACCAAACGGTTGTGACAGACAGTAGACAGTAAGCAGGCCTCTCTGGGGCAGCAGTGTAGGTAGGCTAGGGGAAGTCAGGCTTGGATCTATCTTGTTAAAGGGATCCCTTGTGGTTCTAGAACAACAGAGCCATGAGTCTGTGGGGAAATATCACTTTTATTTGTAGGTAGGGCTGAGAGCAAGAAGGCCAGATGAACTGAAAGACCAGGAGCCCAATATGTGTGGTTTGGTCCTAATCGGCTACTTATAGCTAATGACCTGTATATCCCTGGCACTATTAAGAGGTTTCCGTGTCTTATGTTAGCTAATCCCCACAGCATATTAATGAGCTACTTCTATTTTATAGATAGAGAAACTGAGGCCTAGAGATCCTTAAGATTTTGTGGTTTTGGAGATGACGACGCAGGGAATCATGCAAGCCAGGCAAGTTCTCTTACCCCTGGGCTTTAAGGCTGTTTACATTCGCATCTGCAACTGGAAGCAGGTCTGGAACCTCCACAAACTTTCTGCCCTCTTCTGGAGGGCAAGGTCCCTGTCTGTTCACGTTGGCTTCTTGTGTAAGTCACACACACACACACACACACACACACACACACACACACACACACACACAACTGTACCAAGCCAGGCCCATTCTAGAGGCAGCACCTGCTATATAAGTTTCCAGAAGATGTGAGCGTGGGCCAGGCAACCTTCGACTCCAGGGGTTAATGAAGCTGTGTCTTGATTGCCTCAGAGAGGAAGGCTTTCTGAACATGGAGCTCCTTTGCCATGGTCTGATCTGCAGGCTGCTTTAGGCTGCACAGGGAACTTGTCTGTTCCATAGGCTTTGTGGCTGTGGGCAGGGGGCCGTTTCAAGGGTAGCTCAGTTGTAGGTAGTTCTTGTCATCAGTGAGCTGAGTATTGCCTGCAGGGTGGGATATCCTGCTAGGCCCTAATTGAATGTAGTTGGCACTCCTCGGGAGTGTGATAATTCCAACGGGTGTTCGCCTGGCACTTGAGAAAGGTACAGAATCCCCACTAGGTACCACAAAGACTAAAGGCATGTCTCCCGCCAAGAGCAGAGGCAGAGAGCCAGGGGAGACTGCTGGGTTCCTCTCTCATTTCCGCCTCTCTGCCAGGCTTGCTGTGTGCTGGCTGGGTTCCTGCCTTCCCCAGGCTGTGGGGGGCTCATGCTGAGAGCTGGCTCTTAGGAACACCGCACCTGCCTTGCTCAGGCCAGGCTTCTTCTCTCCCTCAGCCCAACCTCTTGTTCTACTGAACTTTGGCAGGGATTGGGGGTAGAGCATCTGAAGAGCCCCGTGGAAACTTTTAGCCCTTATGTTGCAGTTCTTATGAATTGGGGTGTTGTAGCCACAAAGATCAGAACTTGTTTTTTATTTTGGTGTTACCTATTGTGAGCTTAAGCAAAAGCTGCTCATATGTGCCATGTGCTTCTCTCTTGTCGGGCCTGACATGGTTGGATTGTTTTGAGCATCAAATGCATCCTGAGTCAGGTGTTGGCCTCATTTTATAGATGGAGACAGGAAAGCTTAGGAAATTGAAGAGGCTCATCAAGAAGTAGAAGCTAGTGTGTAAGAGGGTTTGGACTTGAATACTCATTTGGAGTCCGCTACCTTACCCTTCATCTTTGATATTTCACACACACACACACACACACACACACACACACACACACACACCACACACACACATCACACACACACACATATCACACACACATATCACACACACACATATCACACACACATATCACACACATATCACACACACATATCACACACACACACATATCACACACACACATATAAAATGAATGAGTCCAGGCTGGTCTGGAACTAGCTTTGTAGTTAAGAGTGTCCTTGAATTCTTGTTCCTTCTGTGTCTGCCTCCCAGTGCTGGGATTACAAGACATGTACCATCAGGGCCATCTGAAAGCCTATGAATTATTTGATTTCTAAGGCCTACTTTTGTATTACTCTAGGTAGGGACTTAGCATTTATTTATGCATTAGGTACTTCACATACATTATTTTATTTGTCATTGTATGGATTTTCCTTGTGAGAGTGGAATGGCTCAGAGACGTAAAGTCAAGCAGCCAGGAATGACTGGAGCCCTGATTTGTCTGATTACGGTTGATTTGCTGTAAGCCATTGCCCTTCTCAGAATAGGAGGCATTTATCCACAAATATGGAGGAGAAAGACATCAGCCTTGGATCTGCTGAGGTCCCTCGTTGACTGTCTCCCCCAAAAGTCTCTTTTTACCACACCCCACCAAGTGTTTCTCATATTCCTTTTTTTCTGGGTCAATCTTCTGGCCCAGTGGGAGACACATCAGAGTTTTGTTCTGAAACCCAGGGTGCCTGGAATGATCCAGGCAGTGGGTCGCCTGCCTGTGGTGGGGAACAGTACAGCTTGCTCTGTGTGTTCCCGAAGCCCCCCTCCCCTCAACTCCAGCAGGCTTGACAGGCTGCAGCTGCACAAAGCAAGGCCTGCCAAGCTCACAGCCAGAGGGCTCCCGTCAAAGGCCACATCTGACCCTTGAGCTAGGAACGTTGGCCCTCCTGTGGCAGCTTCTCTGTTCTCATTAACCTCTCTCCTGACGTGGCCCTTTTCCGCTCCCCTGTCCCCAACCCCTGCTAGGTGAGGCAATCAGCCAAGTCATGGTTTCTCTGAAGATTTCTTCTCAAGTCTAAGATCACAAATAAGTGGGGTCACAGGATGGAGCCACTGCTTGGCCATCCCAGTGTCTCTGCAGGCACACAGGGCTGTCCTTGTAACACAGGGACAGTGCACTGTGAGGCATGGGGCAAAAGTTCAAGGCTAGCAAGGTAGGTTTGCAGGGTGCACAGCCATGGCCTGAATGGCCTATTTGGGAGAAAGCAGCTGGCATCCTGATTAACTCAGCCCTTTCACCTCCAGTACAGGAATACCCTCTCTGTCCAGGCTCAACGATTCTGGCTTCAATGTTCTGCTCTTTAAGTGGCCTGAACCGTATGGAGAATACGGATAGAGCAAAATGAGTGTAGAGTGAATACCTTGTGTATTGTATGGATGCATCACCTGTCAATTAAAAAACCTACGGCCTATAGGAAAGGGAAGAGTAGAAGGTGGGGCATTCGGGAGGCAGAAAGAATTCTGGGAGAGAGTCAGGCGCTGGCAATTCACCCAGAAAGATGTAAAGAGATGGACACATAATACCTGAGCCATGGGGCAGAATGTAGGTTAAAATAAATGGGTTAGAATAAGTTAGTATGTAGTTGGAGGAGAGCCTAGCTTAGGGCCAAGTATTTGTAAATATATTTTGAATGTGAGTCTGATTTCTGGGAGCATGGGGCTGGGAGGAAGAACCAGGATCTAACTTCTACATTTGAGAGGCCACAGTGCTTCCCTAAGATAGCTGGGACAGCTTTGGGAGAGCAGAGGATGTGGAACATCTTAAAGGAACAGCCACACATGGGTGACATCACTCTGGATTCCAGAAGAACCCTCACCCGTCCTCTGGTCTCCTTCTCAACTGTGCCCTCTTCTTGCCCAGCTGTTCCTAAAGGTTTGGACCCTTACTTTGCCCCGTTGCACTTTTCCCTCATGGTTATCTGGTGTCTTCTACCTCCTGTGCTGATGTCTGGTGAGCTCTGGCCCTTCCCATCCTCTGCTGTTTTGTTCTGTTGCTGGCTTTTTTTTTTCTTTCTGGAAGGGGTTCTCAGTGAGCAGAGAGGACAGGGACAGAAGGCTTCAGACTCTCCCCTGTTCTCTGCCATCTTTCTGTTTGGTCTCCTTGCCTGTGGAGACAGAACTTAAATAGGAGGAGTAACTGGTCTGCCTCTACTGTCCTCTCTCAAGGACTATATGACAGTGATCCTATAGTTGACTCTTGGCTCACCAGGGAGGTGCGAGTTCTGGATTCTCCTCCAGCCTTTGGGATTTAGAGTCTCAGCTGTGGATGCCGCCTGAGGACCTGGAGTGATTCTGAGGTGTCAGCTGCATTGGCTCCTCTAGATTCCCAGGATGTAGAGGAAGATGGGCTCTTAACTAGGACTGAGTGTGAAGAGAGTGAGTGGAGGGTGTGTGGTTAGAGCAGGGAGGTTAGGGCGTGGTTATGCTTAAGGAATTAGGGATGGGCAGGAAGAGGCTGGAGAGCCTTGTGTGGGGCCAGAGGGGGCACTGGAGGTGGTTATCTGTGGAAGGAAACGGTGGGAGGTAAGAGTGCCGGAGCCTCCAGAGCCCATCTCCTGCAACCCTGCAAAAGGCTTAACCCTGAGCCTTGATGTTTTTCTCATTGAGGATATTATTCTAGCTGTTAGATCTAAACCACAACATGCAAGGCCAGCTCAGGCAGCTGAGATAATAGTGGCCGCCACACCGAGGTTAGGATGGGGGAATTTTTTTGCTTTCTGCTTCATCCTCTGGAAACCCCCCCCCCCCCCCCCCCCCCTTGAGAGAAGGACTATTCTCCCTGCCTGTAAGACACAGAGTACTGTGGAACAAAACTACATGCTTGAAATGGCTTTTACAGGCTGGACCATATTCCATGCCATGCCATGCCTTCACCGTGGGCTGCACTGCCACAAAGTCAGTAGGAGGACACAAGGCAGAGCCAAGAGCTTTGTAGCCATGATTGAAAAACTGATCACCCAGCTCAAGGTTGAACACATCCTCCCCTCCTCTCCTCCAAGTCTCTGTTAGTTTTCTCTGAATGCCCAGTGTATGTTCTGTCTTGAGGCATTCCTAGAAAACAAAACAAAACAACAAACAAACAAACAAACCCAGAAAAACCATTTAGAAAACCGAGGTGGAGAACCTTGATGAGCAGCTGGGACAGGTTTGCCACTGCCATTAGCCAGGGCCTGGGGCACGCCTGTGTTCTCCCGTGGAGACTCGCACGGCCTTTTGTGCGATTCAGTTTTCTCCTTTCCCTTGTGTAGGTGTGGATGGATGCAGGCACCCAGATCTTCTTCTCCTTTGCCATCTGTCTGGGGTGCCTCACGGCCCTGGGCAGCTACAACAAGTACCACAACAACTGCTACAGGTGACTCTCCTGTCTCTTGCCAAGCTAGACCAGGGTGGACTGCACCAGCTCATGCACCTGATCCCATCTGCATCCTACCCTAGTACCCCAGGGGTTATGCAAAGGTCATATAAGGTGGGCAGAGGATTGCTTTTCTAAAGGCCAGATGGCTGTGATTGGCTGGAAGGTCACATGGGGAGTTCCCAACCTTCCTTGGCTTCTTAAGAAGTTCATAGGTGCAGGAGAGCTATTCTGACAAGGCCGGGGATTAATCGCGAATGCCTTGCAATGATGGCTCTGTCTTGGTGGCTGTATCTGGAACATAATGTGTGCCCTTACATATTCTCACCTCACTGCCCCAGCCTAGCTCCCAGACAGACCCCCCCCACCCCCACGCCTCTCGCTTACCTGGTTCATACTCAAGAGTTTAAGCCAGTTTTAATGTTATCTGAAATACAACCCAAGATTCTACTGTGCATTTCAAGATCCTATCGAGATGTCTGAGAGTTACTTGTCATTTGTGATTATCTGTGTCCAGACCACACGGGCTCATACCAGAGTGACTGTGTCTCCAGAAGTATAGCAGCATTGTGTCAGGTTGGAAGTGATGGAGGGCCTGGAGTGTTTACTGTTCCCATTCTACACAGCATCCTTCCCTCAGGACCACCATAGTTAGTCCACATATGAACTAGTCTGGGGGTTAAACAGGATGGAAGAGGGATGTACTTTGAAAAGTCTAAATTCTGCCAGGGAACCTCACCCTTGGTGTCTTGCAACTGTGGGAGAGGCTGTGCTCCTCAGGCTCCTGCTAGCTCCTGGCCAGCAAGCCCAGGCTCTTGGCAGTTCTTTTCTGACCTGCCGGATGCCCCCTTCTTCCGTCTGTACCCCACAGGGACTGCATCGCCCTTTGCATCCTCAACAGCAGCACCAGCTTCATGGCCGGGTTTGCTATCTTCTCCATCCTGGGCTTCATGTCTCAGGAACAGGGTGTGCCCATATCTGAGGTTGCTGAGTCAGGTGAGTGATCGGGGGGAGGCCTAGGACAGGTGCACTTTTGGCAACCAGGATCCAGAGGTAATGTTGGAAAGGCTTCCAATTTTGGAGCATTTCAGATTTTCAGACTAGGGAAACCTAACTGTATGGGTCTGTACAAACATTCCTAAATAAAAAAAAAATCTTTTAAGCATTTTCTATACAGTGCATTGAAGCAGTATCTGGCACATGCTATGTGGAGAGTGTCTGGCCTATACCATGTGGTGTAAACCATGGGAAACAGATACTAATACTCACCCGGCTGTTCTAGTGTGGGAACTGTGTCCTAGGTCACAGGGTACTCTTAGCTTTTCAGAGGAAGCTTCCTATGGCTTAACGGGGCTTTGGCAGGAGAATTTGTTCTTGCCACTTGAATCATCTGAAGAGCAGTTATTTAACAGTAAATGTGTCAACGGATTCTAAAAGAAAATTCTAATTCACTCATCATGGGGACAGAAAAGGCTTCTGGGCACTCAGAATGAATTGCAGGTCTAGACCAAATGCAGCCTTGGAAGAGCATCCTTTACTACAGTTGTTAGCACAGTAAAACACCGCCCTTCCCTGCTGTGGTTTTCAACAGCCTTCCCCCTTCCCCCCATTCTCTTATGTTCCTTCAGCTCGGATTTGTTTGGCCTGCTTCTCCTGGACCTCATTCTTAGCTTGAGACCCTTGCTTTGAGGCAGTACCCTTGGGTGTCCAGAGCCTTTGTTAGACCCAAATTTCTTCAATGCTAGCATCTCTAGGTTCTCTTCTTGCCAGTGGTACTGTGGGTGGTATCTTGGAAACTGGGAACCAAGTAGAAGCTTGGGTGGCTTGTGTCAGGATGATCAAATTATCAGGTGACGATAACTTCGGAAGCAGTTTCTTCCAGCTGCTATTCTATGGCCCCATCCTGGGAGGCCGTGGGGTTGCAGAAGCCTAGAGCTGGCTCAGGCTCAGGGCTGTGTTCCTTTGCTCCCACTGTAGGCCCTGGCCTGGCATTCATCGCCTACCCTCGAGCTGTGGTGATGTTACCCTTCTCACCGTTGTGGGCCTGCTGTTTCTTCTTCATGGTCGTTCTCCTGGGACTAGATAGCCAGGTATCAGAGGCGGTTACTCCAAGTCTGAGGGATGAATGGTTGCAGAGGGCAATGGTTGAGTTTCTACCCCGTGAGACCTTGAATTGTTGGGGACTGGGCGGATGTCAGAGGTGGATGCCTTTCCAGGGACCCAGGAGAGCTCTCACGGTGGGTCAGCTCATACCCACATACAAAGAGAACTGCTCTTGGGGGCTGGAGAGGGAGGCTGCTGGCAGGAAGGAGGCTGGAGCTGTCTGACAGGGCTTGCTGTGGGGGCTCTCTTTGCCCCACTTTCTCTTACCCTCTCATCCAGTTTGTGTGTGTAGAAAGCCTGGTGACAGCGTTGGTGGACATGTATCCCCGGGTGTTCCGTAAGAAGAACCGGAGGGAGGTCCTCATCCTTATTGTGTCCGTCATCTCTTTCTTCATCGGGCTCATCATGCTCACAGAGGTGAGTCTGGGAGGCCAGATGGCAGCCAGGTTAACAGCCGAACAGATAATGACACCCGCTGGGACGAGCCACAAGACAGGCCTAAGGGATTGGGGCACTGGGACTCTCTCTCTAGGACTCTGGTGAGATCCCGTGCTTCCCCAGGAATGACCTCAGAGGGAAAGTGGCACCGTGGGGATGGGTGGTCTTCCGTCAGTGTTACACAGAGAAGACAGGTGACAGGACCCGACCCCTTGTGATACCCAGTGGGGGACTGTCCTGATCCTCTTTTAAAATACAACATATACTGTCTGGAGCTTTGGAGTCTAGCCCTAAATAGTCTCAGGGACAGCAATAACAATACCAGCTTTCAGATGGTCTCCGTCTTCTATCATAAAAGGATTAAAAACAAGCAAACAAAAACCAAGACATAAAAACAACCCCCCAAAAACCCCCCAAAAACCCAGCCTAAGGTTTTCTGCCTTAGTCTGCTCAGGGCTTCAGAGCATAAAGCTCTCCTGTCTTCCAGTCCTGTCTGTGAGCCTCACCGCCTCTGTGAGCCTGCAGGATCATGGGGATGATGGGTGGTCACAGGGGTCACAGGGGTCACAGGGGTCACAGGGGTCACAGGGGCTGGCCCTTCTGCTTCCTCCCAATAATCATCTCCCACGCAGGGCGGCATGTACGTGTTTCAGCTCTTTGACTACTATGCGGCCAGTGGCATGTGTCTTCTCTTCGTGGCCATCTTTGAGTCCCTCTGTGTGGCTTGGGTTTATGGTGAGTGGCTTCTGTCCCGGGCCTAGTGTGACTCTTCCACGCCGGGACTCTCAGACCAAAGTGAGACGTTTGCTGCTCACACGTGCCTCTCCTGACACACCCGCACCTAGAGCACCTAAAGAGTCCACATCCTGTTCTGTCTGAAGGCTTTTAACAGCCTTGGTGTTGCCCTACCCTGCTGTGTGCCAGTGAGTCCATGGTTTCAAAAGGCAGCCGCGTCCCTCGTCTGTTTGTCCGTACCCATCCTAGTCTGTCTGGCCCCATCCCACCCTCTCACAACCTGAAACGTGTCTTCTGTCCTTTTTCCTTCTCCCTGATAGGAGCCAGCCGCTTCTATGACAACATTGAGGATATGATTGGGTACAAGCCATGGCCTCTTATCAAATATTGTTGGCTCTTTTTCACGCCAGCTGTGTGCCTGGTAACAGAACTCTCAAGGGGTAAAAGCAGGGTGCTGGGCGGAGGGGGATTGTGGGTGCAGTGGAGTGAAGCTCCTTAGGCCTTGGACATCACCTTAGCTTTTCCTTCATCCTCCCACTGGATGAGAGAGGAAGATGAATTCCTCATTTCCCTCTCTTAGAGGGATTAGCCTAGGCTCAGGTCAGGGTCAGAGGATGAGGTACAGTATGAGGCTGACTTCCTAGGCAGGACTGGCACACAATGCTAGGCTGCTCAGAATCCTGCCTGTGAGCACAGAAGACAGTCCCTGGAGAGCCTGACCCATGCGCCATCTCAGCATCTCAGGGGAGAAACATTTACACCCACTTTACAGACAAACACCCTCAAGACGTGAAATACTCAGACCAGCTAGGATGTTTCAGAGCATTGGGACTCTTGGTTCGGGAGATGGCATACAATTAAGTCCTAACTAGAGCGACTGAGGAGAGAGACAGAGGGTGTACCCTGGACTTGCTACCCGGGAATGGATTTTGAACAGAATGTGGGCGGAGCTTTGGAGACTGACTGACCTAGATAAGCACCAGAGGCATGCTGGGAGAACAAACCCTACCCGCGGCTGTGGGGGTGGGGTGGCCGATGGGGCTCCAACACCAACCTCTTCCGTTTTACCGCAGGCGACTTTCCTGTTCTCCCTGATCAAATACACGCCACTGACCTACAACAAGAAGTACACATACCCATGGTGGGGGGATGCCCTGGGGTGGCTCCTAGCTCTGTCCTCCATGATCTGCATTCCTGCCTGGAGCATCTACAAGCTGAGGACTCTCAAGGGCCCACTAAGAGAGGTAGGAGGAAAGCAGTGAGGGATGGGAACCTCACTGGATGGCAGGTGGGTTGCTTTTGACAGGTGTGGAGTGTGGCAGGGGTGGGGAGCTAGAGTACAAAGGGACTACCCAGCCTGGTGTGGGTACCAGGGATCCAGAGGACGTGTACTTGGGAGCCCTAAAAAGGAATACAGGATAGCTGCACGATGCAAGCTGTGACTATGGGGTTGGCAACTGGAAGCAGGCTATAGCAGAGAAGGCAGGCAGACATTTGTAATGAGAAATGCTGCCAGACACCCGTCCCTTACAATGACAACTCTCCTTTCAGAGACTTCGCCAGCTTGTGTGCCCGGCTGAAGACCTTCCCCGGAAGAACCAACCAGAGCCGACTGCTCCTGCAACACCGATGACATCCCTTCTCAGGCTCACAGAACTGGAGTCTAACTGCTAGGGCCAGGGCCTTTGACACACCTGTGAGCCTGGCTGTGGGGCAGCTATAGAGGCAGAGGGGTGGAACCACCCCTCTGTGGTGGGGCAGAAAGATGAGAGGGGGTATTTGGGACCCACCTTCTGAACTGGGTACCTCCTATCTTGACGCCCCTATTTCAGGGTGGTCCACATATCGTGACGTGCCCGAATCAATAACATCCCATTGAGGCAGCTTGGGAAGCCCAGGGAGGGTTGGGGAGGCCAAAGCCTGGCTTGTCGCTGGGCCCTCTTCCTTCTGTGACATTAAATCCAACTTCCTCCCACAACTGTTTGCCTAATGCCTGGTTTCTGTTTATACCTGTCCCCTGTTCATTATAACATTGTGGCTCTAGGGTCCTGCCTCCCCCTACCTCTTACCAAGTTCTTTTGAATCACATAGCAGGTGTGGCTACTGTGGTGGGGGGAGGGAAGGCAGATGATGGGGCCAGGCAATGGGGCCAGGCCGTTGTCCTCCATCACACATTTGGATTGAAGGAAGCAGACCCCCGCTCTCTCCACAACTCCCTAGAGTGTCATGTGTGGTCCTGTATGATCCCCTCTCCCACTTGCCACCACTGTTCCCTGCTCCTCTCCCCGATCCTCATCATGGGATTAAAAAAGGGAGATGGAGGGAAGGGCAAAGGGATCAGGCTCTGGTTACAAAAAGAAAGAAGACAGACTAGCTGCAGTTTCTTTCTGTTCCCATGGCCCCTGCTGTGTCTCTGCCTGTCAACACTGTCCAGCTGATGCAGAGGGACTGAGGGTTGCCAGCCAGAACAGAGGGGCCTTACAGAAGAGGTCCTGCCCAGACTCTACCAGTAGAGGGACTCCCCAGACAGTCTTATTCTCGCTAGCAAGAGATTCAGATATGGGGTACTGTCACTTCCAGACGTGACCACAAGGGGGCGGCACTGTCATGTTCTCAGTCCTGAGTGTCAGGTTTGAGCTTCAGGGATGAACCAACCCTTAAGAGCTAGCTTTCAAGAGACTCAGGCAGGAGGTGGGCAAAGCTCTAGGATGTTGCCTGGAGGTCAAAGCAAGGCCCCAGGCATGCCTTAGCAACCAGCCTCTTAGGGGATGGGGAGAAACTCTAGTTGCTGTTTGTGTGCTGTGGAAGTGGATGAAACATGACTCTCTCCTCATCTAGGGTAAGGTCTACCTGAGTCCCTGCAGGTTCACCTGGGGTCCTCTGCTACTGCCTGACTTGACTAAGTGTCCTATGACTCTCTGAGCTGTTCAGGCTCCACCCCCCCCCCCGGGTGTTTTTTCAGCTTGTGACATGACAGTTTCAAGGGAAATGTTTTGAAATCTTTGCCAGTTTTCCAGTCTTGTGTTGGAAGAGTCTGTAGAAATCAGGGACAGTGGTCCTCCAGACAATGTGGGGGCCTGGACTCTTTCTCCTACATGGTTTACTCTGTGGATACAGACTTGCTCACAGTATTGCAGGCTTAATATGCCCAAACCTAGGATTCTACACACCTCACCCCCTCACCTACCTGACCGTGTTTCTACAATGCCTATGGCTACAGGTTATGCTGCACTTATTACAAATATGGGCAGAAATTCAACCCATTTCTTTTATTTCTTAATACAGGGTCTCACTATTAGCCTTGGCTGGCCTGGAGTTTGCCTTGTAGAGCAGGATAGCCACTTGCCTCTGCCTCCCCAGTGCTGGGATTAAAGGTGTGTGCCACGGTGTCTGTGTCAGTTTCCTTGAAAGAACATGGGGCTTTGAGAGGGAGTCACAGAGGGTGGAGGGAACCTGGCAGGCAATTGTGAGTGTTTGCTATCTGCTTCTCTGCCCACTCATTTGCTCAGAGTTTTATAAATACACGGAGGAAATGAGATGGCCCAGTAAGGGTCACGGGAGCCCCACTTATCTGAGCTCCAAACGGTGGCATTTACAGTGTGAAAACCACGTGTTGGTGCTCCTCTGACATGTCTGCATCATGTACCGTCTCGGTAGAAACTCCTTGGAGTTCACATTCAATTTTCAGATGTGGATAACTCCATGTACCCTGCCGACACAGTTCTATGACAGGGATCAAATGCAGTCAGGGGCCCGCCCAAGTGTTCTTTTAGACCAGTTTTGGGTTCAAGCATGGGAGATAAACGCTGGCTGACAGGTGGAGATGATGGAGATTTGAGAAATGTGGCTGGTGTGCTCAGAGTTGGCCAATACTGTTTCATTTTTGCTTTGTTTTGTCTTGAGACAGGACCCCAGGCTTAGCTCAGGCTGTCCTTGAACTCACAGTATAGTTCAGGGTGGCCTTGAACTCACAGAGATCCTCTCGCCCCAACTTCCCAAGTGTTGAAATTATAGATGTGAGTGGCCAAGCCTAGCTGTAGTCAGGTTGGGAGCTACGGTGCTTGGCTTTGGCTTTGGCTGAGGTAGAGGCATAGGTGAGGTGAAGGATTGAGGATAACTGTGTCCCTATCTGGAGGGGCAGAGACTGGATCCTGCAGTTCCCCAAAGAAAGCAAGGCAGGGAGGAGAGGCCACACTGAGAGGTCAGGTCGGCAGGAGAGCACTAGGAGAGATAATCTGAGTGCAGAAGGCTGAAGGAGACCTCAACTGCCCAAGGCTCAGACTCAGGCGCGTCTCACAATTCCGGCCATCCCTAGACAGTGTGCACATAAGCACAGGTCACCTGGGCAACCTTCTCAATAGAGACTTGCAGCCTTCTTTGGATCTCAACCCTCACGTTCAATAACAGGCAAACTAACCTCTGATCCTGTTTTCTCCTCTAAACTATGCGAAGACTACTGCTTATCCCACAGCATCACCAGACTCCAGCAGAAACAGGCACCCAGGAATCACTCTGGGTAAACATTTCCATTTACTGTGACTGTACCCCAAAAGCCACTCTCCTCATAGCAGAGAAGCCCTGCAAGTGTCCAGGACAGCACACCACTCCTCAGCCTCAGGAATAAGGATGCGTATTTACTTAGCCAAGTGAATTTGCTAGGGAATAAGGAAGTAGCCCCAAATAGCTTGTGGCCCAATGGCCCTGGGGCTGGGGCGCTTCAGTCCCTGGTTCCGAGAGAGCAGCATATGCTGTCTAAGCAAAGGGATGAATATGATTGTTTCTCCTGCAGTGGTTGTCATCTCCCTCTCTCTTTCCTTTCTTCTCTCTCTTTCCATCCAACCATCCAACCATCCAACCATCCATCCATCCATCCATCCATCCATCCATCCATCCAATACAGGCCATCGGTATGCTCGGAGGCAGCACTATTTTAAATGCTAAAATGGCAGTGGAGAATCGCGAGATGAGACTCCTGCCTGTTAACTGTTCATGATCTGAGGAAGGAGCATAAGGCTCTCGGAACCAAGGGGCACAGGTTCCAGTGCCAGCTTCTTCATTTACCGCGTGTGGTCACAGGTGAATTGTTTTGCTTCTATTCACCCCAGAATTCTTCTCGGGAAGAGTCTTCTCATATCCACCCCCCAAGGTTCCTAATGGAGGCAACATGTAGTGTACTTAGCCTAAACGAGGAGCTCAGAAAACAGGCTTCATGCCAGGCACCTAGGTATATACATGGGGTCAGAAAATGACAGCTGCCGTGGCTCTTCCTCTTTCTGCAGTACTTTGCAGATGCTTGCAAAGACATGATCTCGGGCTTCTTGAGTTTCCATTGGTCTGATAACATGAGGGTTCAGGGAAAATGAATGTTGGGACAAGCTTGATTAAGGGGGACCAACATTAAGAGAGGGTCTTAGCTTTTTACTTAGTTAAGTAAAGGTTTGAAGTAGCGGGGAAAGAGAGGGAAGGATTAGGTAAAATCCGACTTTACTATTTTGTTTTTTGTAGACTTTGGTGTCTCCTGTGTAAGAAACAGCAGAGCAGTGTTTCTCAACCTTCCTAATGCTGTGACCCTTTAAAACAGTTCCTCATGTTGTGGTGGACCCCCCCCCCCAACCATAACATTATTTCGTTGCTACTTCATAATTGTAATTTTGCTACTGTTATCAATCGTAAGGTAAATATCTGATATGCAGGATATCTGATCCACAAAGAGGTCACAATGCACAGGACGAGAACTGCTGTACTGGGGGTCATGAGGGTGGGCCCAGCGTGCAGGCACAGAGCAGACCCAGGAGGCAGGGCATGTTGCACTATGCCAGCTGGGCACGGGGGTGAGAAGTGGGTAGCTTGTGGCAGGCCATGACTCTTCCTCCAGAGCTGGTCCCCAGCTGGTAAAGGCGTGGAGAGCCAGACCTGTTCTGGTTTACCTTGATGGGCAACAGAGGCCTGGGGAGGACCTGAGGGATGGTGAGTGGGGTGCCAATGGAAAATTACAGACTGCCAATCTCACTTTACACCCTCCATGGTGAAGACGTTTTTTAGCAGATAAAGGGGAAGTCCACACAAAGGGAAATTTCCCTTTCTCCCCACAACTTCCCCTGTTTCCATTCCACCCGGCACTGAAGAAACATCTCGATGTTTCCAGAGGCCACAGGCTTTTTTGTATCCATGCTGTGAAGACTTGCCCAGAGAACCCTGTTTTGGAAAAATCCTCCCATCATTGCTGCGGGCACACACATTCCCCATGGGTGTGCACACTTGACAGCCTCCAGGCTGTTCCGGAGGAGTCTTTGGTGTGTGGCGCTGTGCTAGGTAGAATCTGAGTATCTGGATTCCCAGAACTCCCACTGGAGCCTGCAACAAATACTGACAAATGTCCTTAAGAACCTGTGATTTCCCAGAACAGCCATAACCCTCCACAGCAACCTCGAAAAGCACCCATTATCCACCTTTCCAAAGCGGGGAAACTGAGGTTCAGAGTCTTCCTTGGCTGAGAGACCATGATAAGGGAGGAGAGGAGGGTCGGGGTGGGTGGGCTGAACCCTGGATCCTATTTGCATTTGCCTTCCTGGGATATGCAGACTCTGGAAACTTCTCTAGGAAAATCCCAAGGAGAAGGCAGTGGCTGGGAAGGTCTCGAGCTTTGTTGGAGAGACACAGAGGGTAGGTACTTGGTGGAAAACTCCAGTGTGTGATTCACCCTCCTCCCATGCCCTCGTCACTGAGACCAGCTCCCCTCCCAAGGTCCTCAGTGTCCAGCCTGAACATTGGTGGCTTCCATCCCACTGTGTACCTTGCCTAAGAAGGAGCCGGTAGTTGGGGTGGAGGTGAGGATAAGGGCAAGGGGCCAGGAGCAGGAGGAGAGAGGTCAGGGAGGTAGGGCTGCCTGAGGCAGCTGTTCAACAAGGTTCTGGGGGCTTCTTCTGGACAGTGTCCACTGGGAAGACACTAGTCAGGAGTGAGGGGGCCTAAGGGGACTGAGAGACAGGGTTATGAGGCTTCGTTCCCTGAGGGTGGATGGTGTAATCTAGGCTTATAGACTTCTCAATCTCTCCTGTTGCTTGTGGTATTTTGTCCCTTCACTTTCTACAGCCCCCCTTCCCTGGTCTGGCCATCTGTCTCAGGACCACTGGGTGGGGCTGTGGCAGGGGGAGGAGCAGGAGTACTGAAGGTGAGAATTCCTCTTCCAGGTCTGGAGCCGCTTACTCATTCGGGAGCAGGAGTTCTAGCTGGGCTGAGAGACCAGGTGAGTGGGAAGAGCATGCGCAGAGCGCGCAGTCTGGTTATGGTAGCTTCGGTACCCCTGAGTCTCGAGAGCTCTCAAGGCAGAGGCAAGATCCAGCAGAACTGTTGTGTCTGGGCAGGAAGCAGGGAACTGCGGTCCCCCGAGGCCACAGGGAGTCTGATGCCACCCTCACTAGCCACATAATGAAATTGCTCAGGGACAAGCCTCAGTAGTAAGGAGAGTCCACAGATGGGGAACTGGCCCCGAGGAGGCGGGCCATCTGCCTGCCAGGGGAGGGCGATCAGTTTTCAGTGGTAGGAAGGGTGAGTGGATGGATCTGGAACTAACGGTCACAGGTTGGGGACGCCTGCCTCCTAGTCAGCTAGGGCTAGAGCAGAAAGCGGGGCACCAGTTTGGGTGGGACTGGGTCTGAGGAGAGGGAGCTGGAGAAGATGTGGGCTGCCACTGTGGAGGGCAGCTGCCTACCAGGTGTGAAGGGCTACGAGCAGCCAGGCTTTGGGGCCATGCACACAGGTATGTGTGTGCAGAGGGACGTGACGGAATGGCACCGGTGTGTTCAGGGGTGGGTGCTGGTATGTGGGTACAGGCTGAAGTGGGGCTGGGTCTCTCCCCTGTTGGGAAGGGAGCGGTGGTGCCTGCGTTGAACCCTAGCGGTACGTGGGGCGGGGAGGGGTTCTGGAGGTGTCTCTTAGAATCAGAGTGGGCTTCCATCTAATCTGCCCAGCTCTCGAGGAGAGAGTTAAGACTGTACTTTCTGGTCCTTTGAAGACAGAACCCAGGATTGGCTCAAGGGCACCCAAGTATGGTGAAGTCCCTCCCCTTCCCCTTGCCCAGCCTGGCAAAGCGGGTGGACAGCTTGCAGAGATCTGTGGCTGTGGAGGTAACAGAGCTTGCGAAGGGGAACAAGTTGTCCTTGCTGTCACAGAATCATTCCTAGCAAACAGACTAGAGGTGGAGGAGCACCCTGGGGGAGCGGAGGCTGTGTTTTGAATTTGTGTGTGTGTGTGTGTGTGTGTGTGTGTGTGTGTGTGTGTGTGTGTGTGTAGCTGGGCTGGGCTGGAACTTTACTATCCTGCCTCGATTCTGAGATCTGGAGTTCTCAGGCAGATGATACTATACTGACCCATAAGAAGAAAAGAGAGAAAAGGGGCCCTGCGCAGCGTGTTTGTACGGCTAACGTTCTCCTGGACGTTTCTTCCCCCAGTCTAACATAGCTGTCCAGTGCTGTGGTTTCAGCCCTCTCTCCTCCCTGCTCACCGTGGCTCTGAGCCACCTCTCCTTTTACCTGCCTTTGTTTTTATTCTGTGGTTCCAGTCTTCCTCTTGAAAATGTTTTCAAGAATTTTTATTTGTTTATTTTTATGTGTATGAATGTTTTGCCTGTGTGTGTGTCTGTGCACTACATGTCTGGCGACTGAGGGAGCCGGAAGGAGTCCCCTGGGACTGAAGTGACAGGCAGGTATGAATCACTATGTGGGTGCTGAGAGTGGAAGCTGGATCCTCTGTAAGAGCAACCAGTGCTCTTAAAGGCTGATCCATCTCCCCAGACCCAGTCTTTTATTTATAGAAAATTATATTTATATTTATTCTTATTTTCATTATATATTTATATAATTTTATATAATATTAACATATCAATATTATCAATATTTATATATGCTAATATATTTGTATAAATAGAAATATAATTTGTATAAATATGCTTATTATATTTATTTATAGAAAATTATAAAATGGCCCATAGCCATTCACTATCTCAGGTCCTGTTCTTCCTTCTCTTCCTTGGTCTCAGGCCTGGACAGGGTTCTGGGTTTGCTCCCCTGACCCCTCCCCCCCTCATCTTTCCCATCATGCATCCCTCATCTACTCCTTTTCCCACCAGGTCATCCTCTATCCCTCTGTTCATCTTGCAATGGCTGCGAGTGGTGGGAGAGTGGAAGGTTTGTCTTTTGCCAGTTCCCTCGGGCTTCCTCGTGGGTGGGGCTTGCTGAGCCTTCTATCCCATGGCTTAGCAAGCAAAGGCTGTATGGTCCTTTTCAGATCTCTTCACTTTTATCCTTCCCTTCTGCCGATACCCAGTGGAGACGGGGATCATTCTCTCTAGGAGATTTGAGGAGGTGTCATTTGCCTAAGTCACAAAGCAAGAGCCCTCCCTACAGGCTGCTCTTTGGGTGAACTGGTTCAGCCTTTCAAGAGCCACTGAACTGAGCACTGAGCATGCGCGGTGGGTCAGGTGGTTCTTCCCCATCCCTGAGCCTCACCTGCCTCATCTATAACGTAGGGCGAACAGTACTCGGTACTTCAGAGACTGTTAGGATGGGATAGCGGATATTAAAAACCGTGTGTCTTTAGTCCCGTGATGACTCAAAAGTTGACCTTCCCTTGTTGTAATTAGCAAGTCTGAGTGAACTTGACTTTCTGTCTGGTGCTTTTGCAACAGTGTTCTCAGCTCATTCATTAGGTCCCTATTTGTTTGTCATTTATCACTTGGTTGTGATTCAGGGGTCACTCTGCAGGGTGCCAGTAGTTTCCGGCTGGGTTTGGGGCTCACTGACTGCTTTCCCTGTCTCTGGTTCTGCTGTCTGGAGCCTTCCTCCCTGCCTCGTCTTTCTCCCTTGTGTCCGAGAGGCTGGAGCCAGGAGTTTGCACCAGCTTATGCGTCTCCTTAGGCTTTTCCTGCCCAGAGCTGGCAGTGAGAAACTGAAAATATCCCAATACCAGAACCTCACCCTGCCGTGCTTTTTCATTCCTGGGATAGCCTGCACCCTCCAAATCACCTTCAAAAATTTTCCACAACTGTAACTGGTTCCTGCCCACGCCTTTCTAACGGACCTGGGCTTGGGCTGTTGCCTGGGTTAAAAGGACCAACAAATAAACATAGAGTCTTCCTTCATAAAAAGACTCCCTTGTGTCCTGGAGGAGTATAGGGTACATGCTAGGCCTGGTCATTTGATTCCCTGAGTGTCCCTGGAGGTGAGGGCCAATGGACAGAGCTTCCCTGAAGGTCTAGGCACCTCCTTCTTGGCATTTCCCTGGGAGGAAGGCCTGTAGTAGCATCAAGGTGACCAGCTGTACAGAGGCAGGGAGGAGAAAGCTAGCGTGGGTTCCAGATACAACTGACTCCCTGGCAAGTGGCAGACAAAAGGGACAGAAAACAGACGGGACAGTGGCCCATGGAAGCTTGGGGAGGGCTGGACATTTTAGAGGACAGGGGGAAGGGAATAGCAGCAGCCACAGTGGGCAGCCCCTGCCAGGCTGTTCTTGTAAGAGATGGGCACTCGGCATCTTGAGGTCATCTTGAAATGACCACCATCCAAGTGACCCCTCCTGGCCCCAGGATCTACTATGTTTCTCGGGACAGACAGACATAGAAATGGCCTCCCTTGAAAGCCTACAGCTGGAGCTGATGCCAATCTTGTCCTCGGCTGGCCTTACTTAGAGACCACACCTTCTCCCTCCCTCCCAATCAGAGACCACACTGAGCCAGCTCCCATGTTTACCAGGCTTCCATCGATCACAATTGCTCAGGAA
The DNA here is from genome assembly GCA_902729485.2 of Mus minutoides. Lineage (NCBI taxonomy): Eukaryota > Metazoa > Chordata > Mammalia > Rodentia > Muridae > Mus > Mus minutoides. The sequence goes on from LR749853.1 coordinate 531,197, forward strand.
AGTTCCGTGAGCCACCTCGGCCACACCTGCCCTTTAACCCAGCAGCTCTGGCAGCCTCTGGTCTGGAGGCCAGAGGCCAGGTTGCTGTTATTCACGGCGTACTGAAGATCTAGACAGAAGGGCCAGCTGGAGTGGTGGCCAGCTATAAAGATCAAAAGGGAGCTGAGCTATAATGGGGTTTTAATCACAGCTCTACCCCTGGGTGGTGCTGGGCAAGTCTCTGACCCCTGAAAACCTGCTCTGTCTGTTGCTTGGTCTGCCGAAGACTTGGCAAGCTGAGATCTGCTTCCGGTTGGCTCAGCCTCATAACTCTGAAAGCAGAGTATCACTTTAGATAGAAATGTCATCAAGAGCTTGGGAAGAAAGGTAATATGCCAACAGGAAGGCCTGGGTGGGATAAGTCAGGGTGAAGGGAGATGGGTGTGCAGGGTGTGTGAGTGTGTGTCTCTGTGTATGTGTGTGTATTGTGTGAATGTGTGTCTCTCTGTGTGTATGTGTGTGTGTGCATGAGTGTATGTCTGCGTGAGTGTGTATGAGTGTGTGTGAGTGTGTATCTGTGTGTGTGAGTGTGTGTGTGTGTGAATGTGTGTGTATAACAGTCCTCTTCTTCCCTCACCAGGTTTCTGCCTCTCACAGTCCTGCCTTACCTTACAGGGCCTCCCTATCCAGTATGGACAGGAAGGTTGCAGTCCATGAAGATGGCTATCCTGTGGTCTCTTGGGTCCCTGAGGAGGGAGAGATGATGGACCAGAAAAGCAAGGACCAGGTGAACGATCGAGGCCAATGGACCAACAAGATGGAGTTTGTGCTGTCAGTGGCTGGGGAGATCATTGGCTTAGGCAATGTCTGGAGGTTTCCCTATCTTTGCTACAAGAATGGAGGTGGTGAGTTCATGTTCAGGTGATGTCCTACCGGCTGGGCTACTCCTTCCCTGGAAGTGTGGTCAAATGGAAGGAGGCACAGCCATGACTCTGGAAGGCTCCAGTTGGGTCCCATATCCATCTCTAGCCTCCAGTGTCCCTCCTTCTGAACTGGGGGTGATATAATATCCAGGACGAGGTGAGATTTAAGTGCGACAGTGATCAGAAGCACACCAGCCTGGGCTTTTAGCTTCTGCGTCACTCTCCACAGATGATAACAGCTAGTGGGGTTCATTCATTGATTCATTCATCCAGCTCTCATGACTGCAGGCCTCTCATGAGCCAAGGCTCTGTTCTACCTGCAAGCCAGGGCTTGATCTGTGTGCTGCACCATGATGAAGGCTGCAGGTAACAGGCACGTGGCATGTCATGGTGATGAGTTGAGTGACAGTGAGGAAAGTGAGAGGGTCTCCAGGGCAGCATCTCTGTAGGCAGACATGAAGAGTGTGGGAGAGAGATGGATTCCCTGGGACCAGTGGGATTCATTTGTAGGTCTGGAAGGTGGTTCTTCTTGCACAAGTGGCTGTTCTAGGAAGAGGAAACACACTTAGAGATAATCAGCGTTTAGAAAAGCCTTCTAAACCCTATTTATATTTAACCTGATAAATAGCTAGCAGGTGTGTGCAACCCTCTGACACAGGTCTGGCATTGACAGAAGCAACCTCTTGTGGATCAAAAATATTCTTTTAAAAAAGTTGCCAGGCATGGTGGCACACACATTTAATTCCAGCACTCGGGAGGCAGAGGCAGGCGGATTTCTGAGTTTGAGACCAGCCTGGTCTACAAAGTGAGTTCCAGGACAGCCAGGGCTACACAGAGAAACCCTGTTTAAAAAAAAAAAAAAGCTGCCTCTGTGTTAAGGGTATTACAGCCTTTATAGATTGCTCTCTTAACAGGACAGTTAACATCTTAACGTGAGCTGGGAGTTGTGGCTGGGTCCTGTATCTAGGACTGTCCTTTTTGATATGAGCAGCTTGAACGCTGTGGGTTTTGGCATCAAAATAATTTTGGAAGTGTTCTCCCAGGGCTACCAGGGGCTGATTATGACTGGGCATGTGGGCTTTCGCGGCAACCTGTTTCTCTCCTCTTTAACATGAGGGAGTAGAGTAAATGAGGTCTGGGGTCCCACCTTGGAGTCACTGTTTTTTTTTTTTTTTTTTTTTTTTTTTTTGTGTGTGTGTGTGTGTGTGTGGGAGGGTGATTCTAGAAAAATAATAATAAGAACCAGTGTTTAGTTCTTTCCTTATCAAGCTGGGAACAGACTTATATGAGAACATGATGTCAAAGATGAACCCAAATGTCACTGTTTTGCTTTAGGCTAGAATTGTTCTAACTCCTTGTGATAACAGGGCTCACCTCCCTCTGACCATAGGCCCTACTTGATGGAAGTAAATCCTTCATTAAAATATGTAGACAGATTCCTTGATGACTGGTTAATAAACACAGCTCTGCAGAGAGAATGGCCTTTCGAAAGCATGGAAAAAATAATAATGAATTAGTATGAGGTCATCTCTGGGTGTGAGAGAGTGGAGTAACTTAACTTAAGCGTCCTCGAGAAATGCCTCATCCCAGACTGAGCCTTCTGTAAGTCCTATTTCTGACTCTGAGGTTCAGGGAAGAGCCGGTGGCCAGGCCATTGGCTAAAGGTAGATTGGAGCAGAGGAAGGAAGAGTCTAAAATGACCTCAAGCTGAATCCCCAGTGGCTAGTGTCCCCATGGACACTGTCAGGCTGCTTGTGTACACAGCTGGATGTATACCATGAGGCTGTGGCCAGGTTAGAATTAGATCAGCTCATGTGAAGCGAGGACATTTGCAGTGCTGATGTTCCAGAAGCTCAGCAGAGCATAATGTGCCAAGGATCTCCCATATTATACTCAGAACCAGCCTCCATCCAGACCCAGAGGGCCCGAGGAAAGCCCATCTCTGGGTGTCCAGGACTCTGCATCTTTTGTGAAATGAAAACCCATATTCAGGGCACAGGAAAGATACTCCTGCAGCTGGTGGGAAGGGCCTGTGAGCCATGGGCCCCCATGGACTTCCTGTGAAGGGCCCCCATGGACTTCCTGTGAAGAGCCCTTCATCAAAGTGTGCAATCTGTGCACAAGGGGCATTAGTTAGTCTTTATTTATTTACAGTTTTTCTTTTAAATTTATTTTTATTTTACACGAGTGACTATTTTGCCTACATGTATGTATATGCACCACCTATGTGCCTGGGACACATGGGGGTCAGAAGAGGGTGTTGAATCCCTGGAAATGAACTTATGGATGGTCGTGATCTGCCATGTGCATGCTGAGAACAGAACCCAGGTCCTCTGCGAGAGCAACACATATTTTAACAGCCGAGCCATCTCTCTCCAACCTCATTAGTCTTTAAAAGGGAGTTATGACGCATGCTGAGGCATGAGTGAATGCGGAGATACGATCAATGAAACGGATATGACAGGATAAACGTCAGGGTTCCATTCACGTATTACATGTGAGGTGTTCAGAGAAGGCAGTCCATAGAGACAGAAAAAAGCATGTCATCACAGAGGTGGAAGAGGGAGAGCTCATGTTTAATGCACACGGAGTTTCAGGTTAGGATGATAATAAAGCTCTGGAGGCAGATGCACAGTACCGGGAACACTTTACTGCTATGGGAGTGTCCACTTATGAAAAATGTATATACTTACGTTGTATATACTTTAACATGCACATATATACCAAGAAAAGTGGATTTCCTCAGCAATTATACCTAACGAAATTCGTACGGAGGAGCAAAATTGGAAAAGTATGTTAGGATGCAAGCGTCTTTTTCCTACCATATCAAAAAAACTAAACAGAAAAACAAAAAGTCTAGTGTTAAAATACTAACTAAATACCATCCCTCACACCAGAGCATTCTACAGGTGCTGAAATGGTGTCATGTATTTATCGACACGAAGAGGTTTGTGACATGAATTTGAAAATAGTGGCTGAATAACATATCGTAATTCTTGTGAAGAAGAAATGTGTGTGCTTACAAGAAATCCAGAGAGAGGGCCTGTATCCCAGTACATGGGCAACCAAGGCAGGAGCATCACCAGGGCCAGATGGACGGCACAGTGAGACCTTATCTAACGAAACGGAACCGAGTGGATTCTGAAGTTCCATGGTCGAGCGCTTACCTGCTGTGCACGTGAAGCCCTGGGCTGTCATCCTAGTGTCAAACCACAAAAGATGGTGTCTCAGTCAGGGTTTGTGTTGCTGCACAAAAAGATCATGACCAAGAAGCAAGTCGGGGAGGAATGGGTTTATTCAGCTTATCCAGTGCTGTTCTTCACCAAAGGAAGGCAGGACTGGAACCCACACAGAGCAGGAACTTGGAGGCAGGAGCTGATGCAGAGGCCATTGGAGGGATGTTCCTTACTGGCTTGCTTCCCCTGCCTCACTCAGCCTGCTGTCTTATAGAACCTAGGGATGGCACCACACACCACAGCCAAGGGCCCTCTCCCCCTTGATCACTAATTGAGAACATGCCTTACAGCTGGATCTCATGGAGGCATTTCCTCAAGGGAGGTTCCCTTCTCTGTGATCACTCCAGCTTGTGTCAAGTTGACACACAAAACCAGCCAGTACAGATGGGGATAGATGGAGGCAGGCAGGCAGGCAGGCAGGCAGGCAGGCAGGCAGGCAGGCAGGCAGGCAGGCTTCTGAAAGGATATTCAGTACTCTGTGCTTTCTTCCCCTTTGTGCTCCTCCGTTTTCCTCCTCAGTGGGAGAGATGACTTCAGAGTCACTATGACATAGCCATATGTAATGGTCAGGAGTGAAGCCTCGGGGTCAGGATACCTGGTATGGTGTTTGTTTCTTCATCTATACCTTTGTTCTTGTGTTTTCAACCTGGCCTCAGTTTCTTTATCTGTACAGGGGAGTGAGAACAGCATCTCCCCAGTGGAATGCTGACTTGTAAGGGTTCGACCCTGGGGAAGCTTAGAAGAGGCTCCCACATAGAAAACACCAATCAAGTGCTAAGTGGCAGGAGAACCAGGAATCCTCTCCCTGGGAAGGACCTCTGGGTCGAGATAGTACCTCAGCAGCTCTTCAGGTTCCTGTAGGGTTTGCTGCAGGGCAGGCAGACCAGACAGCCCCAGGGATTGGGGAAAATCCTCTGAAAATGATTGGTGAGAAAAGAACGCTTGAAAGCCGCCTCTGTCTGTTTGTTTCTAACACATAGCCATCTTGATAGTCTAATAAGCATATCAAATTATGCAGAACACATGTTCTTCTTTCAAGACTAATATATGATTTGGTTTGTAAAGCGCAGTAAAGAGTTCGGTTTATTCGAGCTCCCATCTCCAGAGTCATTTCTTTTCCTCCAGAGTCATTTCTTTTCCTCCAAAGACTTTGCCTGACTTATTGAGGGGGGGGGCATGTCAGGACACCCCTGACAGCATGTGCAAGGCAGAGGGACACACTGTAGGTCTTGGGCACTGTGAGAAAGGAGGTTGAGGGTAGAGATGCTAGAGTGGGGTTCAAAGTCTGGAAGCAGCAGTTGGCTCAGACTCTGCGTTTCTCTTTCCCTTTCAGGAGCTTTCTTCATCCCGTACTTCATCTTCTTCTTCAGCTGTGGCATCCCGGTGTTCTTCCTGGAGGTGGCACTGGGCCAGTATAGCAGCCAGGGGAGTGTGACTGCTTGGAGGAAGATCTGTCCCCTCCTCCAAGGTGAGTGGTGTCATCCCCGTTTCTGCCCTTGGTCCTGCCATCCTGCCCACCTTCACTCATGGCCAGCGTTCTTGCTTTCCTGTCCTAGGTTTAGTGTCCATGCAGACTCCCTTGCCGAGCTCTCCTGTCCTGTGCTATGTGAAATCAGCCCCCTGATGCTAAAATTTAGATGCCCAGGGAGAAGGACGTGTCAAGAGAAACACCATAGAATTATAGGGACCAAATTAGATATGGCTGCCGGAAGGTGCAACCAGGAACCTGGACCCTTCATCTGGCCCAAGGAGAGCAATGTCTCTGACTCTATATCGTGACTCACACAGGCTTCAAAAACCTTCCCAGGAACAGGAATGCTGCTGTCGGCGACAGCCAGCATCTGTGGAACCAGGCTGTGTCAGTGTTCTTGTGTGTACTTTGTGTACATTGCATCATCCGGGTCTCTGTCACTCTCTTGACCTTATTCCACAGATAAAGAAAGCAGGGCCATTCAGTGAGAGTTTAAACCAGGGTCCCCTGAGCTCTTTTCTTCTTGCATCTATTAGGAACAGCTTACTCTTCTCTGTAGATCTGTGGAGTGGATACAAGCCCCTGGGGTATCTTTTACCAGCTTCCCTTAGTGGCTTAGCCAGTTCCGGGCCTGCAAGAGAAGGCTCAAGAGCTTCCTTGCCTCCGAGACATCCCTTACACCCCAGATGCAGTCCTTAAAGGACCATCAGGGACCAGGCTTCCTGGGTTATTTGTCCAGAAAGGAACCAAATTGAGTGTACTTGATGAGAACTGGGTACCCTGACTACCTGTCCAAAGACTGGGGAAGGGCAAGACTGGTTGCAAACTATACCTCTTGGGGCCTCAGTCAACTTCTTGTGGTATCAGGGAGATGTCTAATGGGGGCTACAGCCCAGCAGAGCACTGTAGCTAAGGTGGCTGTGAGAATTCCTACACTATATCTCTACCGAGGAGACCAATTTCTTGCCACAGCCCCAGCAGCTTCTGATGCTCTTGCCAAGCGTGCTCTGTTCCTTCTTGCTTTGCTACTTTTCAGTTTGCAAGGGATGTATGATGGTGACAGAAGAATAGAGTGCAGGCAGGAGAGCTAGAGCTAGAGGTGGGGGTTAGGGGTGGGGCAGAGATAGACCCAGAGGGGGAGGGGAGAAGGAGATCTTAGCACTGCAATGGGAGCATGTGTAAGATAATGAACGTATCCCATTTTCCCCGAGGAGATGATATGAACATTGGTGTGGGGGCACATGTGACTGGCAGACCCTCCGTGAAATTCTTCTTTGCTTATGCCGATCTCTTTGAATCCCCCCTCCCGCCCACTCTGCTCCCCTAGGCATTGGCATGGCCTCTGTGGTCATCGAGTCTTATTTGAACATCTACTACATCATTATCCTTGCCTGGGCTCTCTTCTACCTGTTCAGCTCCTTCACCTGGGAGCTTCCCTGGACAACCTGCACCAACTCGTGGAACACAGGTATCTGTGTGTCAGCCCCACCATTGGGTCTGGCTCAGGAGGTTAGTCCATGGTGGCTGGTGACAGAGGGCTTCACAGACCTTGCCTTAGGGCTGAACTGGTGCGGTCTGTGCTTTCATGACGTTCTCCTGGCTGGCCCTTCTGTGTGGCTACAGAGCAGCCGCTGTCAGAAGCAATGGGGCTGTTATACAACCACAACAATGCCTCCATTTAGCAAATGTTCCTGGGTACCTCTCATGTGTCAAACGCTGTCAAAACTGGGTAAGGGCAGATAGGCCCCCCACACTGTCAGACTTGGCTGGGGTACAAGTAGATGAATCAAAGACGGGTAGAGAAAAACAGTACAGTAACTACAGAGTAATGAGAGAAGAATGAGTCCATCTTGAGAATAGTACGGGAGGAGTTCAGCGCAGCGTAGGGTTTAGGTTCTCTGTAGGATGAAAAACCAGCATGGCACAGTGGGCAGACCAGGGGCAAGATATCGATGGGAGCTGCCTACATGGGCGGCACCTGTCTGCCATCCATCCTGTTCTGGAGGACTTCAGCATATTCCTAGGCATGGTCAGACTCAGCAAGAGCAAGTGCAGGGGACACAGGCTGTACCAAGAACAAGTGCAGGGACACAGGCTGTACAGGGAGGAGGAGCTGGTCCCACCAGCACCCTGGGCCCCGAGGAATCTCTTGTGCTTAGAACTGGTGGGAAGGTCTGGATAATCGGTCAAAGGGTAAGTGAAAAGGAATCTTTCCTCATCTGATCCCTAACTGATACACACTCCCAACCCTGTCCCCTACAGAGCACTGCGTGGACTTTCTGAATCACTCATCGGCCAGGACAGTGAGCTCTTCTGAGAACTTCACCTCACCCGTCATGGAATTCTGGGAGTAGGTCCTGGGCCTGGTTGCCATATGCCAGGGGCCCTGAGAGCAGGGAGCCTGGATGTCTGGATTGAGCAAACTTGAACATTGGTGGTGCATGCTTAAGACTCTGCATCCTTCCGATTGCCACCTCTGCCCACTGGACAGATATCACTTAGGGATAAGGGGACCTTCCCGTTCAGCCTTGATTACCGACCTACCTATATCTTCATAGTTACCCCAAGCCTTCACATGCATCTGCTCACTCTCATGGCTGTCCTCCTGTGCCGTTCCTGTCCTCCAGCTGCGCCCACACATCCTCTGTCCACAGAGTCATAGAAAACAGCTTTATTCTCTTCTGGCCGCTGGCTGTTCCCTGGTACCCAGTCGGTAGCTTGACACTGACGCGTGTTTGCACCACACAGACGTGCTCACCATTTGCTCTCCTGCCTGACGATGCACACCTCCACCCCCACCCCACAGGCCATGTCTACTACCTGCTTCCCTTGTGGTCCTACCTGTGTCCTTGCACCGATTCACTCCACACACATTCAGCACTCTCCTGTTTACCCATGCCCTCTCCCCTGCCCATATCTGAGCTCTCTCCTAGGCAAACACATCTCCACCCTCATCTTTTAGATGGTAGTACACTTCCATTCCCTCCCTCTGGTCCTGTGTCATGCATGTGTCTATCCAGCCTCTCTCTGTGGGATTACAATGGTTTGGTCTTCTAACAGCCAGGGACACTCAGATCACAGGTGGGAACATGGCATGACCATGGAGAGGCTGGGGAGGGCAGGGACGGGACAGCCCTGAAGAGTGTCATCTTCTGGGTCATCTCTGAATCAACTGGTTACTTATTTTTCCCAATCTCTTAGGAGACGGGTTTTGGGTATTACATCAGGCATCCACGAACTGGGGTCCCTGCGTTGGGAGCTGGCCTTGTGCCTCCTGCTTGCCTGGATTATCTGCTACTTCTGCATCTGGAAGGGGGTCAAGTCTACAGGCAAGGTAAGGGATCCTGGCTCCTTGTGAGTACTTTCATTCAGAGTCCCCAGGGACACTTGAAAGAGCCCCCCACCCCCCCAGGCGAGCAGAAAGGGCAGTCTGGGAGAGAGATATTTATGTAAGGGCAGGCAAGTTGCAGGAACATGGGGATTTGGCTCAAAACAAAGGGAGACCCCCTCATCCTCCAACAGATTTCAAAAGACCTGTTTAAGTTATACTTAGAGCAAAATAAACTATAAGAGTCCTGCTTTGGTTTCTAAGCTATTAGCAATATGGGGGCTGGGTGTTTCCTGCTCTTCTTTGCATGTGTGCGTCTGCGTATCTGTCTCCATTATGTACAACAGGGTTTCCTGCTCTTCTTTGCATGTGTGCGTCTGCGTATCTGTCTCCATTATGTACAACAGGGTCACATATTCTTATGACATGCCTGTTGTATTTAAATGAGGCACGAAGAAGAATTCCCATACACATTAGCAAACAGAACCATCTTTGGGGGTAAGTGCCAATCAGTGAAGGGGTTTAAGCCAAGATGGCCATCAGTGGGCTTGCTCTGTAGTGAGATTTCAGACCTGGGCTTCATTTCCAGTCTGGAGGACCGGATAGCTCCTACTTCTCCAAGACGAAGTTAGCAGGCACTGAGTTCTGACTGAGCACCTTAAGGGAGGACAGGTTGATTTCAGCATGGGATTTCAGGGAGTGCAGTCACGGGGTAGAGTGTGGACTATGACTGTGGTGGCAGAAACTTGAAGCTGCTGGTCATTACATGATGGTGACCAGGAGGCAGAGAGTTTGGGTGGGAAGCAGAACTGGGTTGAAACACTCTCCATCCTTCTCCAAAAGCCCCACAACTTCCCAGCCCAGCACCACTAGCTAGGAACTAAGTGTTCCTAGGGACACTGCCTGCCAGGGACATTTCACAACTCAGTGGTGATACTCCTTCATCCCTCGGTTATGGTTTAAAGAGGCAACAACAGTAAAGATAAGAATGATGTCAGTTGGTGGTGGTACCCAGAGGGACACAGCCTCGTCAGGGCAGCATGGAATCCTTTTTCAGTCTCCAGGATGCTCCCAGGCCGCTGCTACTGCTCCAATCACAGTCTGGAAAAGTACAGTCTGGATGGCCCACAGATTGCCAGCAAACCTGGCCACCTACCTAGAGAGGCACCCACTCTCAGAGGGTTTGGGGAAGGCACCCAGCATGGTGGATGGAAGGGACCAGGTTCTGGACTTAAAGTCCTCTTTGTAACACTGTGGGCTGAGAGCTTCTTCCTCTGTCTTCCCCACTTGCACGCTCCCTTCCTCCCCTCCCTGCTGATCTGTATCGCACTCTGCTGGGGAGTAAGACCCGCTGGAATGTGTGAAGGGAGGTGTGGAAAGTTTCATATGCTCGCCATCAGCTGACTGTATGAAGTCAGAGGACCAAGGTCCCCTGATGGTTGTGGTGTGATCTGTTCTGCCTGGGGATGGGCAGAGGCAGGGCAGGATGCCTCTGCCCGTCCCCAGGCAGAACAGGATGACCATTGGAGACTCCCTGGCTGCCCGCTGCCTCTGTGTACCCATGTCAGAAGTGATTTTTGCCTGCTTGCCTTCCAGGTTGTTTACTTCACAGCCACTTTTCCCTACCTGATGTTGATTATTCTCCTGATCCGGGGTGTCACCCTTCCTGGAGCCTACCAGGGCATCATCTTCTACCTGAAGCCAGACTTGCTCCGCCTCAAGGACCCCCAGGTGGGCACCACAAGGGGGACTGTTAATGGACATGTGTCCTCCCCCCGACTATACTGAACATTCAAAGTCTTCTATTGCTTTTCCTTTGGTTTAAGAGAAATAGATGTTAGCTGGAGAAGAACTGGGGAAGAAATGTTTGAAATGATGAATGGAGGTACCTTGAAATCCCACCATTGCCATTAGCATATTAGTCTCACCACCCCCCAGGTGGTGTGCATATATTAACACAACTGAGGCAATTTCATTTAGAGAAACAGACCCGTTTGATGTAAATTATATTATGCGCTTTCCGTGCTATTAAATGCATCTTTAAATGTCATCTCAGTGCCTGTATAATATTCCCGCCAAACCTAATTTATCCAACAAAAATACCCTGAGGGCCTCTTAATAGCTACATACTGCCTAGTGCCGGGGCTAGCACAGTGGAGAAAATGAACCATTTCTCTGCCCAGCTGAACCCTGAGCCCCAGCCATGCACACTGAGGTGATGTCTATCAGTATCTGGGGGTGATTATCATGACACCATACCCAGACTCTCAGGTCTCTTTTTAGAAATGGTGCAGTCTTTGTGCCTGACCAAAGCTCTTCCTACCACACACACTAAATCATCTCTAGATTGCTTATAATGCCACAATATCGTTTTTTTTTTTTTTAAATAAACAGTTGTTCTATTATGTCCATATAGGGAACAGTGCTAAGAAAAATGTCGGTCCTTGTTAGGACAGGTACAACATTTATTTTTTCTGAATACTACTCATCTGAGGGTTGGTTAACCCTCCTCCCCCTCCCCCATCTCCAATGTGTCTCTCAACAGCCTGGGACTTAGGGGAGACAACGCAGCCAGGGAGCTCCAGGGAGCTGCACTGGGATTTTACAAGTGCATATCACCATGCTTGGCTCTCTAACCTGCTTGTAGGGATTGAGTTTAGCTCCTCAGACCACCACTAATACCCCAGCCCCAGTTAGAATGTCTTCTACTCTTCCGTAACTTTGTAGGCTCAATAGAAGCACTTTATACTTTGTTTTATTGTTCGCCAGGGGTGGGGCTGGGCATGTCCTCATGAATGTATTAGCTGTTTGCATTTCTTCCTCTAAGGCTTGCCTGAGCATTTTTCTTTTTGTTTTTTGCTTCCACCAAGAAGCCTCGGTGGATTTCTTTATATTTTTCGGAGGTAGCCTGTGTACCAAGTCACAGTTCATAAAGTGCCATATAGACACACTGGCCGAATGAGTGCCAGGGACTCTTCACTTTACCTGGGTCTGTAGATGCCACCTGCGAATGAAATAGCCCACTTGTACAGAGTACCCACAGAGCCAAACCAGAATCAGGCCCTGCCTATGGGACAGTGGCTTCAGAGAAAGGGGACGAGTTACCAGGCGGTAGGATGCAGGCAAGATGTTGTGTGGAACATTAAGAGAGGGGCTGTGCTGTAGAGAGGAGCTACGTTCTGCTAGACACAGCTCAAGGCCCTGGTGGCCTTTACCCACTTTCTTGGGCCTCATGTAGGTGTGGATGGATGCGGGCACCCAGATCTTCTTCTCCTTTGCCATCTGCCAGGGGTGCCTGACAGCCCTGGGCAGCTACAACAAATACCACAACAACTGCTACAGGTGAGATCTGCTGGTGTGGTGGGGGAGGGCAGCCCTGCCTTCTCGGGAGCTGAGCAGGGCTCATGTGGACACCTCTCCAAGACTCAACTCCCCCCACCCCCCTTGGCCCTGCTTTGCTGGTCTCCTCTTACCCTGACGTCTGGTGTTTGTTTGTGTTGCCTGTACCGTACCGTATCACACTCTCTGCTCCCCATCTTTCTCCCCCTGTGTCTTTCTGTTTCTCGTCCCCTTCTTCCTCCTTTACCGTCTGTCCTTCTTGGGTTGCCTCTTTTCTTCTCCTTTCTCTCTTCTTCCCCGTCTCTGACCTCACTCATCCCCACAGGGACTCCATCGCCCTCTGCTTCCTGAACAGTGCTACCAGCTTTGTGGCTGGGTTTGTTGTGTTTTCCATCTTGGGCTTCATGTCTCAGGAGCAGGGAATACCCATTTCTGAAGTGGCTGAGTCAGGTAAGGGACACTCTCCACATGATGCTTGAGACTCCAGGGAAGGAGGGTTGGAGAACAGACCCCTCCTGAAGAGAGGGAAGATTCCCCAAATCAGAGCTATAGGGACCTTTTTTAGCTCGGAGTTGGGAGGGGTGTGTGGCAGGAGCAAAGCTTTTAGAAGTGTGGGAGAGAAGAGAGGAAAGGAGAAGAGAAGTAAGCAGAAGAAGGGAGAGAGGGAGGGATAGAATCAGATGTGAGAGAGAGAGAGAGAGAGCGAGAGCACATGCATGCATGCACAAGTGTCCCAAAGAAGAGCATAGAGTTGAACTTGTTTCCTTCAAACAGCTCCACCCACATGCCTACATACAGAGGCTTACAGATCTACTAGGCACATACATAAGTGCTCACAAACATATACTCATATGGACACTCAAAAGTGCTCAACACCCACACAGATGTTCACAGATACACAGAGATACACATAAAAGATCACGGAAGTCCACGTTCAAATGTTAACCAGCACACGCAGATGCTCACAAAAGCACATGGATGTATTTAGTCATTTACAAAGAATCCTATGTATAAATTCATACACACACACACACACACACACACACACACACACACACACACACGCTCAGACAAATAGAAGCACATAAAAATCACAGAATTCCACATTCACAGATGTTCACAGATGCACACAGATCCTCATATAAGCTCAGGACAGAATATAAGCTCATGCACAGAATCTCATAGACCCTACAGATGTTCACAGACACAGACACAGAGATACTTGTAGACAGATACACACAGCTGCAAACATTCACAGAAAATCTCAAATGCTCGTGGACAATCACAGACACACATAGATGCACACACATAGGAATCCACAGACACACACTGATGCACACACATAGGAACTCACAGACACACATAGATGCACACACATAGGAACTCACAGATACACATAGATGCACACATAGAAACTCATAGACACACATAGATGCACACACATAGGAACTCACAGACACACATAGATGCCAACATCACACAGACCCTCACAAACCCTCATGGCATTTACAGGCATGTCAAGATGCACACAGATGTCCCCACACACTCCTGGGTGTACATGGGGCTAAGGAGAAGGCTCCTCTCCAGGTAGTGAGTGGTCTGGAGCCCACCCAGCTGCGTTTTGTGCCCGGCAGGTCCTGGTTTAGCCTTCATTGCCTTTCCCAAAGCTGTCACCATGATGCCTTTGTCCCAGCTGTGGTCCTGCCTCTTCTTCATCATGCTCCTGTTTCTAGGGCTGGACAGCCAGGTATGGCACCCTTCGTGGTGGCACCTTTCTTCACACACCTTCTCCCTGACCATGGGTCAGAGGCCTCTCTATAGTTCAAGTCTTTATCCTGGTGTTCTGATGGCTGGGCCTCCTCCAGAGCCCCTGCTGTGAAAGGCCCCTCCCACAATGCTCATATGCTCATCCCCAGCCTCACGGTCCAGCCTCATTCCTCCTAGCTCCAGGGTGCAGAACCTTCCCTCTTCCAACCGTCCCTACTGGGATTCCTTGATAGGAAGTTGTAGCTGACTGGCAGGGCTGGCTTACCACTGCCTCTGTTCCCCAACATCAACAGAGGCAAATAGGGTGATGCCGTGTAGGGGCAGTGCAGGGCAAGCCCCGTGCCCTGGCTGCATAGCTGAGTCTCTCCACTCTCTCGGCCCACAGTTTGTCTGTATGGAGTGCCTGGTGACGGCTTCCATGGACATGTTCCCTCAGCAGCTCCGAAAGAGTGGCCGGCGGGAGCTGCTGATCCTCGCCGTCTCTGTTGTGTGCTACTTGATGGGGCTCCTTTTGGTCACCGAGGTGAGAGGACAGCGTGGGGCTGCTGATTCTTAGAACCATTCTATCCTTCTGCCCAAAGGCTTGCACCCTCTGTGCCCCCTCATGGTGAGGTTTAAGGTCCCACTAACTGAGATCTAAGTGTTGGTAATCTCTCTCTCTCTCTCTCTCTCTCTCTCTCTCTCTCTCTCTCTCTCTCTCACACACACACACACACACACACACACACACACACACGCCCTAAGCACAAAGGGTCTGAATGGGGTTAGGTGACAGCAGTGTCTAGAGCTATTTTGGCTTCTGTGAAGTGCATGAATCTACCTGTAACATTGCTGGGCACATTCCTTTCTGTGTCCCCATCCCCCTTTCCTCAGGTGACTTGGCCCCTGGGCAAGGAAGACTGTTTCTGCTCCTGGTACCTTTCCCCAGTCAGCCAATCAGGCTTTCTCTTGAGTTTGACAGGTGTCAGGCTAAGACCCTTCCCCAGGTTCACAATATTGGAGAGGACTGCCACAATACAAAAGGAATGGAGCAAGGGGTACCAGTTCCACCAAGAGGGGATACTGGGCAACAATACACTACTATAAGTCCATACTCTGAGCACCTCTCGGGTATTAGAAATTATTGTCCTGAGGCTGATGGTAGTTTCTGATGGCAGACCCAGGCTGAAAAGACTCCTGGTAACTGTAAAATCTCTCTTCTGAGCAGGGCAGGGCGGGGCGGGATGGGGCTGGGCAGGGCAGGGCATAGCATGGCATGGCAATACACCTTGCTATGAAAACAGGTGCTAGCCCCACCCAAGCTCAGCCCCTTCCTCCTCCGCAGGGCGGAATGTATATCTTCCAGCTCTTTGACTACTACGCCTCCAGCGGCATATGCCTACTCTTCCTCTCCTTGTTTGAGGTGATCTGCATCGGCTGGGTGTACGGTGAGTGGGGCAGGTGGCTATGGAACAAGATGCCCCAAGGCTGATGAGGGCAGGCTCTGTCCAGGATGGGTGTCTTGGTCAGGATGGCCTGATTCCTTTTTCTAGGACTGTCAAACATACCTGGAGGTTCAAGGTATGTTAGAATTAAGTCAAGGACAAAACAGGTATCTTCCATCAGTGAAATTCTAGTCAGAGGGGAATTTAGGGCCATTTGGCTTGACATTTCCCCCTCCCCCCACCCATCCTCAGATTCCTTCACTGCATTTCCTACAGCCAAGCCACTTGTGCTGGCTTTGTTGAACACTGAAGGCTCCATGGGCAGTCCTCATGCCTTCAAAACAGCTTCCCTGCTGTTATTGTTACATGTGGCTTGCTTGCAGGGAGGTGAATTCTGTCGTGCCTGGACTTCTAGGAATGGCCTAGGTCCCTCAACACTAAGACCACTAAGCTGCAATCCCAGTGCCACAATGTCTAAGCCATTGTCATACTTAGCATCACAACCCTGGTGTTCCTATGGTGTCCTTTCCTGCTCATGGAGCTGGCTCCTCTTCCCTCCCTAAGCATGAGATATCTGTCTGACTCTCCTGGAACTCTTGTTCTCAAAGGCTCAAATATACTCAATCAAGGAGGCAGACATTCCTCCTGGCGATATTGGTCTCAGAGCTTGAGGCCTTTAGAAGCAAAGCTGTGGCCCTTTGAGGGTTGGCCTTCAAGTGTCAGTGGTCATTGGGAAGGCAGTAAGCCTGGGTTAAAGCAATTCCCCAGTTGTGGCCACCAGTGAATGGTTCTTCACATCCAAGGAGACTGGCTCTGCCAGAAAGAGGGCCAGTATGAATGTCGACATAAGCAAAGCCAGTCAGTGCCTTCAGTAGGCGCAACCCAACCTGGCAGAGCTCAGTGTGAGGAATTCACAGCCCTGGCATCAGGAGCACTGCTTGCTCTCTATTCCTGGTACTTTTCTGGGCTTTTCTCCCCTCCGCAGTACGGGTCAGTAAAGATTGGCTGGGTCTGGCTCTTTAGGCCCGTTTACTACTGTGTCCATAGGACAGACGCTATTCACCCTTAGACAGGGCAGCAGAGGTTGTCTCAGTAGCCTTTTGCCACCACGGCTGCTGCTCCTCTGTGGCTGGGAGGCCGGGCTGCACTCATCCCCCGTGTGGTGTGTTTACCCTTTCTATCACAGCTGGGTTTGGGGGAGGAGTGGGAGTCTTTCCCAAGGCCAAGAAGCCTGAGCCTCTGGTTCTCACCTTTTCTCTCACTCTGCTGGCTCAGGGGCAGACCGTTTCTATGACAATGTGGAGGACATGATTGGCTATCGACCATGGCCCTTGGTGAAGATCTCCTGGCTCTTCCTGACTCCTGGCCTGTGCCTGGTATGCACCTACCCACTGCCCCAACTCCCTCTAATTTGTATCTGAGGGCTCTTTCCAGCCTAAGAGCAGAGGGGCTGGTCCCTCACTCTCCCTGTTCTACCGGGCCTCTCCTCCATCCGCATTCTGCTTCGGCCCTCTCTCACAATCCTACTTATTTCCCACAGGCCTCTTCCTGTCTTGAGCTCCTTAAGCCCATGCTTGCCTTGCTGTCTGCCTCAGTCCCTGTGACTGAAGGCTCAACAGGCCCATCCTACCTCAGATGTCCTCTAGTGTGGTTGGGCGCTCCTCTGTCCTTAGCTGTTGCTGTTGCCGGGGGTGGCTCCTGTCTCACTCTGCCCCTTTCCCTTTTAGGCCACTTTCTTCTTCTCCTTGAGCAAGTACACACCTCTCAAGTATAACAATGTCTACATGTATCCTTCTTGGGGATACTCCATTGGATGGTTCTTGGCTTTCTCCTCCATGGCCTGTGTCCCACTCTTTATCATCATCACCCTCCTGAAGACCCAGGGCTCCTTTAAGAAGGTAGGTGGCCGTGGAGGTGGAGGAGACCCAGTGAAAGAGGCCCTCGAGGGAGCCTTAGGGCAGGATCACATCAACTCTCCAGATAGGAAAGCCCTGGGGTCGTATGAAGATCTTTAAGGCCTTTAAAGACCAGCCTCTGGAATCCTAGGTTCATAGAATCTGATAGCAGGCTCACTTCGAAGGCAAACCACTTGATGGTTAAGGGAAAACAAGGACCAAATGGGAGTCAGATGCAGAAGGTTAAAGAGCACACACATATTCTGGCTTGGGAAAACTGCCAAGTGCACCCTGGCTCCTGGCTTCTTGTGCCCAACTGGGGCACAGCAGATGGCTCCCATGTAGCTTGAGGCATGCCTTCCTGGAAGAAGCCGTTGCCAGTGACCCATAAAGACATTGATTTTTGTCTGTCAAGGTCAGATTGTCCAATAGTAACAGAGAGCAGATCTACAGTGGTTCAAGCAAATGGGCTTCTTGAATTCTTTCGTACCAGGAAGGTCAGAGATGAGACCTGCCAGCATTTGGTTTGGCTGCAGAGAGACCACTGGGGTCCAGGCTTCCTGTGTCCTCATACCTACATCCTGAGCATGTCCTGTCCTTGTTGTCATGCTGTCATTGTGAGGGTGTCAAGATTCCCAGTGCCCACCACCACAGCTACATACAAGGCCAAAAGGGGTGGGGTTGACACACACACACACACACACACACACACACACACACACACACACAAATAATAATGTAGTAGCAACTCTTTCCACTACAGATAACTGGGAAAATACTTAAAGGGGCATATAACAATAGTAATTAGAAGGGTAGTAAGGAGAATCATAACACTTCTTTATACCTTGCCCTGTGCCATGAAAGGTGTCTCATTACCTCCATTTTACAGATGAGGAGAGTAAGGGGATGGAGGTCTGGAAGAGTTAGGCAAGTTGCCTGAGATCACCTAGGTTGTTCTAGTCAGAACTGGAGTTCAGTTCATTACCTCTCTTAATTACCTCTCGTTGTTGGTTCTTATCTCACCAGCCCCAA
This sequence comes from Mus minutoides, assembly GCA_902729485.2. NCBI lineage: Eukaryota > Metazoa > Chordata > Mammalia > Rodentia > Muridae > Mus > Mus minutoides. The sequence goes on from LR749853.1 coordinate 549,591, forward strand.
GTTTGGCCCTGAGAGGTGCCTGACTTTGTTTCTGGGGACACACCCACAGAGAGCATCCTTCTGCCCACCCCAGTGCTTACTCACTCCCTGCCTTTCTCGTCCTTAGCGCCTTCGAAGACTCATCACACCAGATCCCAGTCTGCCCCAGCCAGGGCGGCGCCGACCACAGAATGGCTCCTCTGATCAAAACTGTTTGCCCTCTCCAGCCAAGCAAGAACTCATTGCCTGGGAGAAGGAGACTCATTTGTAGGAAGTGCCAGAGGCCAGGTGACTCCAGAGCCAGGAACCTGGTCAAGGCTATCTCCTCCCAGGGTTAACCTCTGCTCCACCCTGCTGAGACCTCTCAGGTCTCTGGACACCCCTGCCAGTCTTCTGGGAGCCACTCTTCTATTCAGCTGGAACAGTTTGTCACCGCTCAGTCCTTTCCAACTGAGCTCTAGGAAGCTGCGTTTGCCAAGTGTTTTGAACTCAAAATCCTGACTTTTTGGATTAAAAAACTAAGAGCCAGACAGGCAAAGTGATATTTTCAAGGTCACACAGCCTGTCCGAGCCCTAGACCTTCCTAGAACTTGCTGCTCTCTGCTGAGGCGTGTGAGTCTCCAGCCTCACCCCTGCAGCAGCTAACAAGCCTGCATGGATCACCTGCTATGACATGCGTGTCTCTTCCTTGTCTCACTCCACTTCAGTTGTTTTGTGGGTGGGAGGTCACCTCATGTAGGTGCTCAGGACTGGGGACATACCTTGTTAAGTTCCCTTCTAGCTTCTACCTATCAGACTTCACTGAGAGCTCCCACGTTCTTTTCCTGGGTGGTAGGTCTGGAGGCAGGAGATTTCCTCCCCCTCCCCCTCCCCTCCCCCTCCTCTTCCCTTTCCCTCCCTCTTCTTCTTCTCCTTCTCCTTCTCCTTCTCCTTCTCCTTCTCCTTCTCCTTCTCCTTCTCCTTCTCCTCCTCCTCCTCCTCCTCCTCCTCCTCCTCCTCCTCCTCCTTCTTCTTCTTCTTCTTCTTCTTCTTCTTCTTTTCTCCCTCTCCCCCTCTTCCTCCCTCTTTCTATGTCTTTTCCCATTCTCCCTCTCTCTTTCTCTCTCCTTCTACCTCTCTTTCTCCTTCTACCACTCTCTCTCTCTCTCTCTCTCTCTCTCTCTCTCTCTCACACACACACACACACACACACACACACACACACACACTTCCCCCTTTTTCTTACCTTCTTTGTCTGATTCCTTCCCAACTATTCCTTCTCACTTGCTAACATACAACACATAACCTCTGGCTTCTGAGGGTTCTAGGAAAGAAGGCTGCAGGTGAGTTCATGGTGGGCCTTCAGAAGAGAAGGGAGGGGAGGGGGTAGGGTTCTGAAGACACTGTCCTGGGCACAGGGCCCTCCCTACTCTCAAGAAAGAATGAATAGATAAACATTATCCAGAGTCAATATCCAGTGGTTAGAGCAATAATCCATGTCCTGTCCTGTGTGGATTCCATTCAGATAGCCTCTGAGTGTTCCCACCTTCTCCTCTTGAGAAGGTGCATCTGTGGACTCCCAGTACTTTACTTGCCTTGGCTACTGGAAGCTCTTTCTGTCTCCTTCTAGACTGTTATGTGCACCTTGCTAACCCTCGTTGGATCATCTAGTGAGGAAAATAAGAGGTCTAAGAGCAGAATTCTTAGAAACCCTGCCATTGCAGCTGCGTGCAGTCTAGGCTCCTGCTTTGGGGCCGGCATGGAGCCCTTTTCTGCCCCCTGGTGGCAGAGGAAAGCAGAACTCCCCTTTAACATTTATTTATTTATTTATTTATTTATTTATTTATTTATTTATTTATTTATTTATTTCTGGTAAAACCTAGAGAGCACCCTTAGAAATCAGTTGGGTACCTCACTGGCACTCTTATCTGTTGCCTGGACCATGGAAGGTAAAGTCTGTGTGGACGCAGGCTCATCTGTCCTCTTCCGGTCTACGGGCCTCTCCTTTGTCTTCCCTTTCTTGGGTGCCTCCGGGGCTCTCTGACTCACTGGCTGTCTGCCTCACTCTGAGGGACTGACAGCCTCTGCCTCTGCCTCTGCCTCTGCCTCTGCCTCTGCCTCTGCCTCTGCCTCTGCCTCTGCCTCTGCCTCTGCCTCTGCCTCTGCCTCTGCCTCTGCCTCTGCCTCTCTCTCTGCTCTAACTATCCAGTTCCCTGGTGAGCGTATCCACACTGCTTCTTTGTTGCTTTAGCTGCTCACTGAAGTAATGAGGGCCTGATTGGATCTGACAGGGATGAAAGGCTTGTTAACCACCCATGGAGAGAGGTCAGGAAGGACACATGAGCTCAGGAAACAAATAGGATTGCAAAGCAGGTCTGGCAGGTCATGTCAGGCTGAGATGGGCTGCAGCCCCAGGGCTGGCATTTGTGTGATAACTGGGCTGGGTCTCCTATCTGGTCTGAGGCATCTGTCTGTAGGTCACATAGGTAAGCATAGAATTGCCACAGACAAACTGGATGCCAAAGCCTCAGCCAGGTCTATCTGCAAGAGCAGTATCCAGTCCCATTCCTGTGACAAGAATCTGCCAGGACTGAGGCAGACACATTCTGAGGCTTTCTCTATCCACTGCAACCCCACAGCTGCGTGAGGAGAGAAGCTACCTTAGTACCCAAGACCTGGCCCTGAGGCCAGACCTCATAACCACTCCTTGTGACTCAGGCAGACCTGTCCATCCTGACAGGATGTTTGTCCATGGGAATAAACAAAGGGGCCTCATGCTCTCCTGGCTGGGTCAGGGCTCTACAGGAGAGATAGCATTTGTTTGGCTGTGGAGAGAAGGGTCTCAGAAGTCAGGACAGCCGGGAAGCAGCCTGCCTTATTGTGGTCTCAATGTGATTCTTTGGGGTTTTGTTTGTTTGTTTGTTTGGTTGGTTGGTTTTTCCACACAGACAAATGAGCTGTCTGGAACTCGTCACCATGTTTCCTCAGTCAAGGCTCCTAATTTCTTTCTCTTGTCTTCCATCACTGTGTGCCTAGAAGAGGTGGCAAGGCAGGATCCTGCCTCCTCCCCAGTTGTGACAAAAATCTTAACGTTTCACTACTGAGTGAGACTGTTGGTGCAGATGTTTGATGGATAGTATTTATTAAGTGATGGCATTTCGTTGGCTCCAATGTGGTCTTACTTGAAAGTAATAATTATAAAAATGTTGAGCTGGGTGTGTGGGGTGTGGCAATGAGGATACTGAGACAGGAGGATTGTGAGTTCAAGGCCAGTGGGGCTGCAGGTGAGAGCACGTCTCAAAGATCACTAAAAGAAAACAGGAGACGAAGAGGTGACTTTAACTTGCTTTTTTTCTGCATCCGTTAGATGATCGTTTACTCTGTTGATGTGCTGAAATATATGTATATATTTTTCTAATAGTAAGCCATCTTTCTATTCTTGGGACAAACTCAGCTTGGCCGCAGAATGCTGGTGTTTTGGCCACTCGATGCCACGTTCCGATGGTTAGTACTTTGTGTATAATTTTTGTAGGTAGGCTCAAAAGGCTCTGTTCTCTCCGTTCTAAATTTTCCTTATAGGCAGTGAGGGGCTTTTTGTTCTTAAGGTTGTGTCGGGATTATAAATGTGGAAACTGGGATGCGTTTTGTCTTTTCTTAAGGGGTTTGTGAGAGATTAACATTCTCTGTTCCCTGAGTGTACATAGAGTGTAATCACCCACCTGACCCAGTGTCAGGAAGCAGTCTGGGGACTATGTACACCTACTTTAAAAAAAAATGCACGGTCATTGTCATTTGTCTCAAAATGTCTTTTCCACTCTCTTTCTTTAGGGTAAAAAAAAAAAAAAAACAAACCAACCCTCTGGCAAGTTTTATTAAAGAAAAAAATGTCTCCTACATAACTTTCTCCAGTGTGTACCAGCATAGTTCAGAAGTCCCCAGATCAATGGCAGCCAGTGTGTGCGTGCTATCGTATTTTCTGCATGCTGTGCCCAAATCAATATTATTGCTGCTGTGTTGATGGGCAATACCTTTGATCAATCACGGTTGTAGCTTTCCTCAAAGCCGGGCAGTTGGTGAGCATGGGCCACGTGTCCTTCGCTCTCTCTGATTCTCTTCAGAGTCTGGTTATAGCCTGGCACATACTTTCCACTGCTCAGGTGTCAGAGCCTAGAGTTGAGCATCTCCGAGGAGGTAGATTGTTTTCTTTGTGGCTACCACCTTTCTGCCTTACGTGTAGAGTGGCCCCCAACCAAGATGGCTGGGGTGTGAGAAAAACCATTTGGTTTTCTGAGAAAGGGGTCTTCCTATGTAGCCCAGGCTGTTGTTGAACTCACAAATCTCATGCTCCAGCCTTCTAAGAGGTTCTGGGATTAAAGGCGTGTACTGCCATACCTGGCTTTATTTGGTCTTATGTTGTGGTAAGGCATGTTGGTAGCTGTGGGCTTACAGTTTCTCTGTAGCATTTGTTTGCAGCTCTAACTTCTGTACTCACTCACTGGCTCAGCCATGATCCCCCTTACAAGTCTGTCAGCTTCATGGGCCATCAAATGATCATTCAGACCCACTACTCTTTGTATTGCATAATATTTTCTACTTCATCTCTGCTTCGGTTTTTTAATGCACTTCCTCCTACTTTTTTTTTTTTTTTTTGGTTTTTCAAGACAGGGTTTCTCTGTATAGCCCTGGCTGTCCTGGAACTCACTTTGTAGACCAGGCTGACCTCTAACTCAGAAATCCGCCTGCCTCTGCCTCCCGAGTGCTGGGACTAAAGGCGTGCGCCACCACGCCCGGCAACCTCCTACTTATTTTGTATGATTCCATTCTTCTGAAGTGTCCACAAAAAGGATAGCTAGGTGGGTGGTGCACACCTTTAACCCCAGTGCTCAGGAGGCAGAGGCAGGTAGGTCTCTGTGAGTTCCAGGCCAGCCTAGTTTAAAAAGTGAGTTCTAGGACAGTCAGGGCTGTATAGGGAAACCTTGTCTTGAAAAACAAAAACAAAGAAGGATAGTTAACCTAGTAAAAGTAAGTATCCCTGAAGATCCGGTGTGAAAGGGGACACAGCTCTCTCATCCCTTCCCCCCTTTTGAAGTCCCAAGGGCAACTACTCACAGCCCAGATGTCTTATAGGCAAAGGAGAAGAGGTTCTTAGGAAAGGGAGCTAAGGCATGTCTTCCCAGGAGGCTTGAAACACTGAGGTTGGGGGTGGGGGTGATTGTGGGGATGAGGGAGCCAGGTCTCTAGCCTTCTCTGTATCTAGTCATGGTTTTTCTAGAGTTTAGCTTGAGTCTGAGGTCATTCAATCCTGAGGTCGTGAGAGCAGGAAGCCCTGAGTTGCAAGGGGCTAGCTGGTTCTCTAGGGAGCAAAGACCACAGACCTGTTGGAGGCGGGGGTGGGTGGGTAGGGTTCAGAAGGGCGTCTGTCCTCCCTGCTTATGTCCTGTGCCTGATTTCTCTGGCTTAATCCAGGATGGAGTTTTCCTGCTGGGAACAGTTCTGAACTCGCCCCTTTCCCCATCCCAGATCATTTAACCTTCTTGCTTCAAGAGGCCTAGCTCCAGACCTGGTTGCCTACCTAGGAAGAAAAGGGAACAGTAAAGAAAACGATCTTACTTTGGTTCTTATGCTCTGTGGTGGGGCCTCAGTCCTCCCAGAGGGGAGAGAGCTCTCCACCCTCCAAAAGGTCTGCTTGGAGGGATGTGGAGGTACACACACTCCCTGCTTCAGAGAGTCATATGTATATACCCTGAGATGGGCTGTCCTCACAGTGTCCCCACACTCGTCTACAGCTGGAACCTCTGTGGTCATAAGAGCCTGTGGGCCAGAGAAGGGAGCTGGTGGGAGGTGAATGAAGGGGCTCAATGGACTGTCAGAATGTACTTTTGCCCAGAGAGAATGCCTGTGGACATATGAGGGTCGGAGCACTGGGGAGACAGAGAGCTTCTTTCATGAGGGCTCTCTCTTGTCAGGTGTCAGACTCATGGAAATGTTATCCTGCTCCAGCTCAGCCTCACCCCATGAGTGTCTGCCTTCCAGCTCCACAGGGGAAGTCCGAGTCTCATAGTAGACTCATTTCCCAGCTTTGTCTCCTCCGAGCATCTGCCTGCCCACTTTCAGGCCCTTCTTTCTTTGCTCCAGGCTTCTGGCAATCATCTGATCTGGATATTCTAAAAGGCCAGTCCTGTGATTTCCTCAGAGGGTGTTTGTTGTTCTTGTTGTTGCTTGTTTTGGTTTTGTTTGTTTCATGTTTACACCTTAGTGGATTTTTTTTTCAACACAGGTAAATTTACATATCAACACAGTCCTTTGACAGGTTGCCTTGGCTTCTACTTCCAAAAGTTGCGTCTACTCTTCTCTGTAGATGTCGTTTCAGGTTGCTTCTCTGTCCCTGACCTGGATGAATTGTCCTCTTCGGACATTCTCTGTTTGAGTACCCACTCTAACACCTGTGTCCACCGCCCCTCCCGTGTCAGCACAGCTGGACGTTTCTCGCTCCTGTGGACTTTGCCTTGTGTGGCCTTGGGAGCAGAGTTTTGGTCGTAGTGATGTGTGCTCCTCCCACCCACTGCCCGTCAGCTGTGAACAAGCTTAATATTTAACTCACCAACTCTGGGACCAGCATCTTATTCTGACTCATCACTCGCAGTCGGAAACCCAAAAATTCTGGGTCCCTTGGATGATTTCTGACTCAGCTACCAATGAGTGGGTCCTCCATTTACAAAGTGTCATCAGAGATACTGGTCTAGGACAGATGGACCCAGAGACTCCATTTGAACAGTCTGGTCTCCTTTTTCTTCTGGAGGGTGTCCTCTCTCCTGGACCACACTGCAGGGGCCAGAATGTTGGGAGAGTGGAGCTGCCTGCTAGCCTGCTAGCCTGCTTACATCATTAGTCTTAAATCCTCTTGGCCTTGGGCCCTTTCCCAGGCCTAACCTTAGCTGAACCCCTCAAGGATGCTCTCAAGGGACCAGTCTTCTGCTTTCTAGGTCAGAGAATTCCCAGGATGGGACAGGTCCAAGCTGTATCTGCTTCTTCTGGAATTTCTCATTTCCTGGGAAAGGGTGAACTTATGTTCCTAAAGGTTTTAATAGAGGACCATGGAAATAACCTATGGAGCTGTTTAGATGTCTGGGTCTTCAGAATTCTGGTCACCTGGGAAGCTGGGCATCTTCTTTGCAGGTACCAATCATTTTCCTTCTCAGAAAAGATTCTCTGGTGCATGGCTGAGGTCCTTTCCTGCCAGGAGAAATCACTCCCAGTGACCTCCTGCCTTGTCCACGGAGCTGAGCTGTGTGACGTCCTTAGCTATAAATATGCACAGCAGCCCTTTCTGCTCGGCTTTTATTCTGGCCTCCTAGACGTATCTTTTGTTTGTGTCTTGATCCCGTATCTTGATATATATTTCTAGCTGACACAGGACTTACTATGTATCCCAGGTAGGTTTCAAATTTGTGGTGATCCTCCTGCCTCAGCCTCCTGTGGACTGGGATTATAGGAATAAACTACTGTGTCCATCTCTGAACCCACCTCATAGCCATTTGGCAGTTGTCTTCTTCTTCCCAGAACCCTGGATTCTTGTTCAACTCCAGTGGGAGACCCGGAACATGACTCTTGCCCCAACAGTGTCCCACAATTCCTTCAGCCGAGCCTGTTATCCTGGCTTTGTTAATCCATTCCTTAGATCAGGTGTCAGACTTTGGGTGTGAATGTCGGTGAAAGTCAGAAGCATATGGTCAGGCCTTGCTCCCCACTAGATGCATACATGGATTAGTTGTGAAAGAGGCAGGCTGCACTAGCAGAGCCTTCTACATCAGCTCTGCCCTGGTACCCACCCACCCACCCTCCCACCCAGACCTCAATTTCTTAAGATGGGGTTTCTTAATAGAGTTACATCATAAGGCAGTGTCTGTCCTGGGGAAAAGAATGATTGCCATGACCAGAGAGGAGCTGAGTAGCCTCGAGGTCAGAGGTCAGTGTACTGTCTTTCTGGACCCTAGCATGGGAGATATTTTAACTTAAGGCGGGGTTTCCCCATTCCCACCCAACACCCCATAAAGGTGAAAGAAACAACGGACACAAGTTTGCTCAAGTGACACAGTTTAATAGAATCTCTAAAACTCTAGGAATTGAACAGATAAAATACCTCTGGGCTATTTTGTTACAAAATATTTGCCATTTGGATTAGTTGCTGAGTGCAGCCGCCCTGCCTGTCCCCGGAGAACTGTCACTCCATCTGGTGAGGGGTGAGCAGGGGAGGAGAGGTACCACTGGAAGATGGACAGCTGATGCAGAGACAGACAGATGAATGACATCAGGAACCTCTACCGGGTAAAAGAGACATCCTGGCACTCTTTGGACATCATCGGGGCAGGGGGATCAAAGACCCAGGACCAATACATATTTGTGGGAGCAAGACATCTTTGCAGACGAAAAGACAGACAGGCCAGCTTCCAGGAAAGGCTGCCAAGACAGGACTACATTAGGTGGGATTGCCTAAAAGGAGGTAAGAAAGCTGGTTCCACCTCCCACTTGGTTCTGGAGTTGGGGCCAAATGGAGAAATTGGAAGAGGGGCCCAGGCTCCCCAAAGTAAGGCCTAGAGAGTTGATGGACTTGGGCATTTTTAGGGTGCTTGGATCTGGGGGCTCAGCTAGCACTCCACTGCTCCCTTAATTTTAAGTTAACTGGAGTCTTAAGAGCCTCTCTCTACAAAAAAATGGATGCCCTGCCATCAGGAGGGGGAGGAGGCTTCTCCCAGGTCTCCAGGGACTAAGATATAGGTGAATCCCACCATTTGCAGGTTGGCTGATAAGAGGACGGGTGCCAGGGCTTTAACTTTGCCTGATCAGTAAGGTGGGCCAGTTCCTTCCTGCACTGGGCTACTGGGGGCTCAAAGGCCTGCCAGCTCAGGGATGTTCCATGCTGTGACCCCAAGAAGTGTGGCTTCCTGTGCAGGACTTTGCCCTGGCTAGCAGGGTGTAGGTGAGCTACTACTGCAACCCTGGGTAAGCCTCTCCCTGTGGAAAAGGTGCACAGTGCTGAGTTCTGGATTCTCAGAGCCTGTGCAGGTGGGCCAGGCCCCAAACCTCTGCTGATGCTGGAGCTCACCTGGAAAGTTAGACTTCAGCAGAGCTGGGAGGGACAGAGGGCACTGTTAGCCTGAAGCCAGATGTGAACAGGGAGCAGGGCTTGCAATGGGAACTGGGCTATCCAGGGCTACGTCCCTCTTCATCAGCCCTCCACCCCAGAAACACGCTAAGACACATTCCTAACTCACTCCTTCATACCCCACGTCCTCCATATTAGTCATACACTCCCCTCTATTTTCAGTGATCTCGTTCATCCAATCTCAAGCAAAGCTCTGTGCGTTCCCCAGGCTCTGCCCTTCCTTTCTGCTCCGGCCCAGGTGGGTGAGGTGTCTAGACACGGCACCTATCTGTCAGCTTTTCCAGCCTGACAGATTTTGATGATTTTCTGAAATACTGGTGCTCTAGAAGGGCCTAAGGCAGCCAACTCAGAAAAACATAGGCAGGGAGCATCTGGGGAGACAGTATATTGGCCAAAAGTTACAGGAATAGGCCAGAGATGCCCTGGGTGACATCATAATGACCTTTGGGTGAAAACACACACACACACACACACACACACACACACACACACACACACACACACACACACACGCACACGCACACATGCACACATTCATACACACACTCACGCACATGCATGCACACATGCATGCATGTACACATGCATGCACATACATGCATGCATGCATGTAAAATGGGGTCATTTGGCCCCTCTAAAAGCCTGGGTTGCTTATGCCTCCTATCTCGTTCAGAGTACTGAATCTTGTGTGGGGGGGAATAGTAGGGACCAGGAAAAGCTAATTCACTTCCAACCATGGCCACGTTCACTGTGCCTCTTGCCTCTTGGGATACTTTAAAAACAGGCTCTGATAGGCGGACATCTTGAGGACTGTCAGAAATAGCTGTTGGCATAGGACAAAGGAGGCTGGCCTGGCTTGTAAAAGGTGCCCCTGAAAACAGCATGAATGTGACCGCCCGTGACACCACCCCTGTTATCTCCAGGGCTCTGTAGGGCCAGGGCTACCTGTGCTGGCTCTGGTGCTGATGAAGGCCTGGGAAGCCGATGAGTTCTCCTGCTCGGCTCTGCTCTGCAGTTTCGAAGGTCTAGGAACTCTAGGCCACCCCTGCTGGAAGCCAGCATCATTTTCCAGAAAGGGACTGTTTCAAGGCTAGGGCAACAGGGTTGGCACAGTGACTCTGGAACCCCACTGCTTCACCTTGTCTGTGTACACAGAGGCTGCAGAGTCATACACCAGGAATCCCTGCCTCCAGGCCAAGTCATACCTCTGCAGGGCAGAGCAGCAACCCCATTCCCTTGCTTCTGGTTCCACCAGGAAGTCATCAACCTGGTTCTCAAGCGTATTTACGTGTACACTCAGCACTGGCCGAGTGTTTAAGGCTTAGAGAACCAAGAAATGTTCTTAAAAAGTGCACTTTGCAGACATGACCTCACTGTCGCAGGGCCATGGTGAACTGACCGAGACAGAACTGAATACCCTGGCCCCTTCTCTTTCTAGAATCTTCCCTGGGTCTGGGGGAGGCAGGAGAGCAGACACAGTCCAGGGAGCCAACGTCCCTGGGAAGCTAAGAACCAGTTTCCTGACTATAGGTTTGGATAACAGACGCAGCAGACAGAGCTCCCTTCTACTACGCTTAGGTCCTGCCAGGGAGCCAGGGATAGCTTTCCTTGATTCAGCTGGGGCATAGATACACCTTATGCTGGGGTAGCCTGCCCCTGTCCTGGGGTGTGCTTCTGGCAGGTTCAGCCTTTTGCTCTTGGCCCGAGATGTGGACACTAATAGACCAAGATTGCGAGCCCATCAGCCTACAGGCCCCTTGGCTTCAGTTTCCGTCAACCTACAATCTAATTAGGGGAGCATGGTGAACACAGAATAGAAGGCCCGTGTGGCCATGTGGGACCCCTAGAAGAGTGAGAAGGTGGTACACACTGGTCGCAAAGGTACTCAAATCAGTTAGTGAAGGATGGTTGGGTCAAGCAAACCATCCTGCCAGGGCATTCTCTTTCTACAACAGGGACCAGTGACCAGGAAGGCATTATACCTAGATGTGAGCAGTGCCCAGATTCCCAAAGGTCAGCCCACTGGAACATTGGGGCGCCAAGGGGAGAGCCTACACCAGGCTTCTGGAGCCACTGGAGTAACGGCGCCGGAGCAGCATGGAGCCTGGGGGGCAGAACTGATGAGGGTGGTTGTATGGGGGTGGGGGTGGGGGCAGTGGAGGCTGGTGGATGACCTTAACTGGGGAGCCTGGACCACGCAAGGGTGTGGAGCCACAGGAGTCTGAGGAGGATGAGGCATAACAGGACAGAGCCTGGCTCAGCAGGGGCTCCATGCGGGCCAAGCAGGGTTTGTCCAGGACAATGACCTTGACAATCTGCTGGCACTGTACCAGGGTGCCTGGGGGTGTGGGTGGTGGCAGTGGCAGCGGTGGGGGCTGCTCCCTCAGGGGGCTAGGCTGTGGGTCTGGCGGCAACGGCGGTGGTGATGTTGGTGGTGATGGTGCAGGCGCTCCCCTCTCGACCCCCAACTTGGGGCTGTGCTGGGACGTTTGAAGCCTGTTGTGAATTGACACCTAGTTTAGAAACAGCCAGAGAAGCATGAAATGTTACCACTAATTCCCAGCTGCTGGGGCTGGCCCCCCGAGCCTCCCATAGCCTCCCTTCAGACCTGCCTGGTGTCCATAGGATGCTTTTGCCCTGGCTTTGACCCGCCCCTCATCCCCATGCTGGTCTGTCTCTCCACCCACAGGGAAAGAGCTTCTCAAACCATTCTTTTGTGGATGTATGGAGAATACCAACCACCACCTTGGTTCTCCAGACCTGTCTCATCTCCCGTGAGATGATTCTGCAGGGCAAAGTCCTCCCTATGAATACTCTCTCTACCCACTGAGCTAGAGAAGCAGGGCCATTCTCCTTGTGACTAAGGAGGAAGCATCATCATCACCATTAAGGTGCCTGAGCCCAGAATGCCGGGGAGCCTTGAAGGGGTCCTGTGGACCTAACCTGCCCTGTCGTCCTACCGTCCCGGAGGCCATGACCTTTTTCATTTGAGAGATGCTGAGATAGTCAAGTCCCCATCACCTCCTGCCCCACTCAAGAGAGATGGAGAGAGCTCCTATCTTGTTTCCTTGCATGGGTCAGGAGCAGGTGGGCAGGGCAGATGCATGGTAAGAATGTAATGTTAGAATTGTTGCTCAGGCTATAACTACTGCAGCAACAGCCATTTCCTTCCCACAGACAGTGAGAGGTGTCTCCTCAGGGCATTGCCTCCGAGTCTCTAGCTAACAGGCTTCTGGACGCCAGGGATTCTCACCCAGAGAAGTGCATTAACATCAAGGTGGGTATTAGTGATCACCATACACCCTTGACTTTTGCTTGCAGGCCCATGCTTTTTCAGACACTTCTAAGAAGACACTTCTACTATGCAGGCCCTCATTCATCTCTTTAGACCCCCATTTATGGTCTGTCTCTGGTGCCAGGGCCTCTTCTTAGAGCCATGCCATGTTTCTGTCTTCTGTCTGTCTGTCTGTCTGTCTCTGTCCAGGGTGTTAATAACTCTTCTAATAAACTCCTTGCCCCACAACAGTCTGTTTGTCTTGAACCTGCCTCTGAGACTCATTATGTAGGCCTAGGAGTATCAACACATCTGGTGCCCTCTTGCTAGCAGAAGAGGTAGAGGAAATGGACCCAAGGGGATGAGAATGATGTAATTCTTCATCCTCATCCTTCATCTTCCTAGCTGTGAGACACCACCATCTTCTCCAAACACATGGGACTTCAGGAGTGCCTGGGACCCTTCTCTCTGGAGATGCTTTTTTTTTCTGGGCCTGTCTGTCTTTAGGTACCACCTTGTTGGGCCAACTTCTTGGGCACAGAGAGGCATGCTGAATCTGCAGGGGAGAAGTCCTTATTCTAGGCCTGGGCCAGAACAGCTCGCACTCTCTCAGAGCCCCAGAGCAGCATTTACCAGTCCTGCTTACTGTCTAAAAGTGTAATTTCAGAGACCTCCTCCTTTCCTAGACTTGTGCAGTCTCCCATAAAGCTCGCTAAAATGTCACTGAGATTCTCAAGCCCCAGCTCCCAAATCAGCCAGTTACAAGGCTGCTTTCCCCCTCCTCCCCCTCCTCCGGGGCAGCATTGCCCAGGCAGGAAATCATCCTAGGTTAAGTGTTCAGATTTCTTTGCTTTAAGACACATAGCCTATAGAGGGCATGGCCAGCATCTCTGTCCTCTCGGGGGCTGTCCTAGGCAGAAGGGCATGCCACCACTGCTGACACAGGGCACAGGCTAATCTCATATCTACTAGGATTCTGAATAATTCTCCAGGAGAAATGGCCAGAGATAACCTGACCGGGCTCATCCTCTTTGCTTCCCAACCCCCACCTCACGGCACCCTTGTGCCTCTTGCACCAACTCTGGGCTGCCCAGTCCAGAGTCAGTGAGCTTTTCTTCTCCCTTTTCCCTTCTCCCATCCTGTAGGTCACAGCCTCAGCCTGCACACAGTTTCCATTTCCCACATCATCTCAGATCTTTAAAACTCAGTAAGTGAAAAGCCTCAGAGAGAGAGAGAGAGAGAGAGAGAGAGAGAGAGAGAGAGAGAGAATGAACATGAGTAGCAGTCACAATAGCTCAGAGAAGATGGAGGAGCGCCTGCCATAGGGGCTTGGCCAAGCGATGCCAGAGGAGAGGGAGCTAGGGCCAAGCCGTGAGGCCGTGGGGCGGCCAGATTGCCCTCTGTTTAGGGAAGCAGAGGCTGGCAGGATCCCTGGAGCTAGCTGGAGGGGCGAGGCAGCCTTGCAGATAGCCGTGTGGCCCCTTTGGGCAGCTAGGAGAGAAGAGGGGCACCATATGGCTGGTCCTCCTTGGGTAGCACCAAGAGGATGAACTGGAGGGCTGGTGACTAGGGTTATCTGCAAGGCTGAGAATGGGCAGCTGCGGGAAGATGCAGGAGCAGGGCAGGGGATGGAATACCCACCCTGGGGGCTGTTCAGCTGCTGGGGCGGGAAGCTCCTCCGGGTAAAGGTGCCTCCTCCAGAAACACGTGGGGGATGGGGTGCAGGGACAGAGAGAAACTGAACTCCCAGGTATCCTGTGGCTCCCCAGGGCTTGGCAGGCTGCTGGGTGGGCATCTCCCTTACATCTAGGGGAGCCCTCCTGCTGGTGGGCATGGGAGAGGACTGTCTATGAGCAGCTGGTGGTCCTCAAGGCCTGGCAGCCAAGGAGAGGGTCTATATGGGAGGCAGTATATGCTGCCTTTAGGGGCTGCCTTGGGGCTGGCAGAAGCCAGCCACTACTTCTAGGTTTCTTTCTCTTGTGGTTTGGAAATGGCATCCTCTCCTCCAGCGAGGAGGGTCTTTATCTTACTCAGTTCATCCCCAAGGAAAACCTCTGAGGCATCTAGCCCTGCTTGGCTTCTTTTTCTCCTGTGAATACACCACCCCCATGGCCAGCTTTCCAGAGACTAGTTGTTCCAGGGAGAAATTCCTTCTCACTCTCTCAAACCCCGGTCCTCCAGTTTCTCTAGGAGTGATCATGGAGAACTTGGTTTCAGGGATGACTTTGGGAGGGAGCCCAGGCTCCCTGTACGAGGAATGAGAGGACCTAGAAAGGGACCGTTGATTCTCTGACATGGCACATATTTGGGGGATAGCTAGCAGTGTATTGGGGGGGCAGTGGGTGTGCAAAGAGCATGGAAGGGGCCACTAGTGTTTGGGGGTTCATCTCCCTGGGCTGGGCTGGGCTGGGAGCTTGGCCCCAGAGGGCAGTGGGCAGGGACAGCTGGCTGACTGGGAAGCAGCAGTTTGGCAGTGCTTGTGGCTAACTAGGCGCTGGAAGGGTGGCGTTACCCATGCTAGCAGTAACTTTTAATTGTATCTCTTGAAATTGGTAAAATGGTGAGTCGGGCTGGGGAGGCATTGATTAATACCTGAGAAGAGAAACAACAGAGACGTGAGAAGAGGGACAGGGGGGGTCACAGGGTCACTCACCTGGATGCCACCAGGCCTCCACTTACCTCCCCCGAGCTCTCCGTCGCTTTGTCTCCTGCCATCGCCTCCCTCTTGGCTTTGAATGCAAACAGCACAGGACTCATTCTCCATCAGTCCTGCCCGGAACCCTTGGCCCTCTCTTCCTCCCCATCCAGCATCTCTGCCCTCTGGCAGGTGTGGGTAGCAAGACTGTAGGTGACACACTCTCTCTCTCTCTCTCTCTCTCTCTCTCTCTCTCTCTCTCTCTCTCTCTCTCTCTCCCTCTCCACTGGGGAACTGCCTGGTGTAGCAGACGGGATATCAGGAGTCTCACTAGGTCCCTTAAGAGCTCTGTGACTTTAGCTAGGGTGCTGCACCTCTCTGGGCCTCCACAGACTAGGAGGCCTCTGGAATTCTTTCTGACATTTGTACTGGGGAGTCGTTTTCTCTTAGTTGAATCCTTGCCAGTACGATCTGGAGAGGGCTGCTTTTGAGCGGGCCCTGATTTGTAGGCACCATATAAATCTGCGTCCTTTCTCCCATAGGTCCCTTGAAGGAGGGGTTGTCATTTGCTGTGGTCACTGTGACTTGGTGACACTGTGGAGTTTTGAGGATCTAAAGGCCCACAGCATATCCACCATGTTGCTTGCCCTCCACAGATCGGCCAATGGCCTGTAATTAGGTCTACATTTTCTCGACATTGGATATGAATCAAGGACCCTGTGGATCCCGGGGAACGACTTGATGGCGCTTCCTGCCTTTGGTCTTCCGAACCTGAGCTCCTTGAGTTTCTCACTCCCCATCCTCAGGATGGCAGTTTTCAGCCCTCTGCTTCCCAAAGTGCAAAGGAAACTGCACCGTAAGGACACCATGGGGCAAGTCCTTGGAGAGACACATCCAGATCTGACAGGGGTTTGCGGCTCCCACAGGAGAAGCCGGAGGGACAAGTCATCTCAGCTGAGAACTGATGGTGAAATCCTGGCAGCCCTGAAAGTGAGCAGTGACCCATATCCCTGCCCTTGGAAGGTAAAGGGGGCTATAGGTGGGTGGCATCTAGTTATGGTGACACAGGACACATATAGATGACATCTCAGAGAGCCTGAAGCCTTGCTGGGAAAAGGAATGCCATCCCTTGGCTGGTGTAATCGGTGTCTGGGATGCTGTCTAGCCTTCCTCTGGCACTGGGACCAGCTAGAGAGGTATGGATGGCTTGGGACTGTAGGAGTCCGCTGTGTTCTTTGCTCAAGCAGCTGCCCTGTGCCTGTGGATGCTCAGAGTGCTCGCACATCTCTGGGATGCAAGACAATGGATAGGCTAATGCATGAGCTGTGCATGGGGTTTCTGAATATCTCCCGTTTCTCTTCTAATGTCTCCATATTTGGGGGCTATAGCGGGGATGCACAGCCCACCTCTCTTGCTCTCTACCAGTGGGTAAGACTGAATGAGGAAGCTGGCAGAAAGGATAGAGTCAGGCAGGGGTAATCAGGCTTCGAGGGCTGAATAAAGTAATACGAATCCTGAGCTCTCTCTGACTCCTCTTGGCTAGAGGGGAAATTTAATCTGAAGAAACCACTTAAACGGAGTCTGAGGCTCATCTGGACTGAAGCCAGGCTCTTGGCCCGACTCCAGGGGCAAGTAGTGACATTTCATATACAGTCCTGCACTTTGGGACCGTTTGCAAAACGGATACATTTCTCTGTCACCTTTTCCCACACCGAGCTAAGGACTAAAGGTTAAAGACACAACTCTGGAATTTCTCCATGGAAAGAAACAGCTGGAGGAACAGCGTGGTCCCACCCAAAGCGCCCCCCCCCCGCCACCCCCAGCCAGGTGCAGGACTGTGGTGAATTCTGCATGGGCTGGGTAAGGGCAGAGCCCAGTCTTACCTGTGGGTGATCCTTGCTTCGACTGTGGGTCCCCCTGGGCTCCAGTAGACCTTACAGAGAGTGTCTTTGTGCCCTGCTGCTTCTCCAGTTCCCCTAAGGAAACATGAACGGAGGCTGCACTCACAGCCCCAGCCCTAGTGTGCTAGCGGTTGTTGTGGGAAGAGGAGGAGGAGGTGGGAGGAGAGTGCCCTCCACTCGAGAGCCAGAGCGAGCCAGAACACTGAGGACCAGTTAAACCTCTCTGAGCTCCATCTGTGAGTGATGATGATGACGGCCAGACTTGTTTGACTGTCAGAGGGGCCGTGAGAGACTGGTGTGGGACAGGAGGTGGGCTGCTGGGGTTGGCACCCCGACTGATGGCTCTTAGGTAGGTTCCTTAATCTCTTTATTCCTCGCTTGAGGAGACAAATGGGCTCACTGCCCAAGGTCACTAGGAAGACTTCCTGAGGTAAAACACATAGACTGAGTCCTTACTTGGGCAAGCATTCCATGCATCAGTATTAGGGCAGTGTGCAAGACAATGCACCATAGTCCCCAGACACAGTTGGGGACATCTAGTCCCGTCCACACGCACGAGTGGGATTGTTGCCCCACCCCACAGCTGCTGAGCTCCCTGTAGGACGTGGTTCAGTGCTTCCTCAAGGGGTAGATTCCGTAACCTCTGTGGCTGGGACACATGTCCCAGCTGGCCCTCCACTCGGCGTCTTTCGGCACTAGTCATTCTCCCAGTGGCACTAGGGAAAGGCTAATTGCCATCCATGTTGAGTTGACAGGTATTATTAAAGCATTCTCTCAGCTTCTCGGTTCCCTGGGACACGATTCAAGCTTCCTTTATTAAAACTATCCACTTGGGTTCCATTTGTTGTTTCTCGGGCTGCTCTGAATCTCGGGACACTGAGTGGTAAGTGTCCACCCCAGCAGTTTGCTCATGTTGCCGGAACCACACCCATCCCCCAGGTGTGTGTGTAGTCTCACTCAGCTCAGCCTTAGTTGCTTGCTGATCCACAGAGGGCCCTCCTGGCTTTGGGGGGAATTAGTGCCATAATCACACACGAGTCCGGGGGGGGGGGCAGGTATGATTGTTCACTGTCACTCGCTGTGAGAACTTGGACTCCCTTTTTAAGCTCTGCTGGCCTCAGTTTCCTTGCTAGGACGAGAGCAACATGCACACATGGGAGATTGTAGAAATTAAGTCATGGGTCCTGTCGCCCACCCAGTGCCAGGCGCGTGACCAATACTGAGATGGCGGCTCCTTACTGACTCATTTTCTCTCCTGCCTTCCTCCATGGCCAGCCCTCTTCTGTCACCTGCTGTCACCCCACTTTTCCTTCATCTGAAAACCAAAGGCCAGCCCTCTACATATATATGTTCCTTCTGGCTTTCTTGTCCCCCAGATAGCCACAGAGGCTGTTCCCTCTCCCCTCAACCCCTGCTGTGATGGATTCTGACTGGATCTGCCCTTCTGCTGCTCTGGGCTGCTGCCAGGCTAGAAGAGAAGAACCTCCCTCAGTAGAGCTGGGGCCAGGTGGGCAGTGGCTCCCACAGCAGTTCAGAGCCATTTGTGATGTTCTGACCGGGAGAAAAGTAAATATATTTCAAGACACACCTTTAAGAATGTTCAAGGATGAGTAGCCAAACTGAGTCCTGTATGTAACTAGTCCAGCCCTTGAATAGAGTTTGCTCGTGACACCCCTGATTCCAAGAAAACCAATGTCATTCAAAGCCAGCATGCACTCAGCGCACCCCCCCCCCCCAAGTAGCAACTCCATTCTGCTGGGTTTCATTTTTAGCCTAGTTTTGAGTGTTTTCTTAGGAGACTGTACACAGAACCTCTTATTTTAGTCTCATAGTAGAAAGACCATGGGCTAAGCACCGTACTCAACTGCAGATGCCACCTCTGCCTGTGTGCTGGCACTGGTCACTGTCTCTGCGCCTCATCCGTCAAAGGGGACAAAGCAGCTCCCTGGGAGGCTACTGCGGCTGTAAGCAGGATCTAGCTGAAGCAACTCGCCCCTGCCTGGACCAGCTCTCTTGGCTGTCTTGGCCGACACAGCAGTGACTGGTTGAGAAAAGCCCTGTGTACCCCACGTGGCTGGCAGATGTGCATACACATGTATGTTCTTTGGGAGGTCATGTCAATTGTGAAGCAACCCCACATTGGGATGGGATGTTTCAGTGGGCATAGGAGTGCAGGGGAAGGGAGTGGGGCTCACGTTGGGGCAGCGCAGACATGGCAGTTCCCAGGAGGTAAGGGTAGATGTGTATGCAGGCTGCCTCTGCCTTTGGGGACCCCATCTCTCTGCCTTGGGAGCCGGGGCCCGTCCTTACATTCTATCCGGATCTGTTCCAGCTCTGTCACTTCAGCGATGGACTCCTTCAGGTCTTCCACGAACTTCTGCATCTCGTCGGAGCCCAGGGCGCAGAAGTGCAGCACCTGCTTCTTCTCGGAGCCGGAGAGTGGGGTTGCCAGAGTGATGCCATGGGAGTAATCTGGAACCCAGCGACACCCACCAGTGAGCTCCCACAGCAGGGAGGCTCGGGCAGAACACTGGTGTTTTGGGAAGCTCCCATCCTCCAGGCCCCGGGACTCACACTCGTTCTCGAAGAGGTGAAACCGCATGCCTAACAGGCCGACAGCCTTGCAGAAGGTGTACGTGAAGGAGCTCTTCTTCTTTGGGCATAGCTTGAGAATCTGCCCAGGGGAGGGACAGAAACAGATGAGTGGGCTTCTGTAAATATGTGTGCACATAGACAGGCAGCAACGCCCAGGAACGTTGTGAATGTTGTCGGTAGACACAGATGCACACCTGTTCACGGCAGAAGAGTCACCACGCCCCACCAGGAGGGGGTGTACACATGGGCCATCACTGATTAAAACCCACCAGAACCCATTACTTCTGCATTAGAAGCCCTGGCCTGTAAGTCCTCCCAGATCTAGCCTCTGCCCCAGGTTGGCTTTATGCTGGCCCCCCAAGAGTCCTCCATGTGTAGCCTGAAGCAGCCCAGCTCAGTCCTATGACAGCCATTCCCTTTCTGCAACTCTCCCTGCAGCTTTCTGCACGGCCAGATTCTGCTCATTATTTAAGTTAACCCAGGTGCTCCTTAGAGAGGGCTTCCTTTCAAAATCCCATTTAAAGCCACAAACTAAAAGCAAGTCCCCAGTCTCCTCTGCAACCCTGTCACCCTGTCCCACCCCCATTTTATAGATTCACAGCACCCCTCCCATCTGATGTGGCTTCATTTGCGCTCTCTCTCTCTCTCTCTCTCTCGCTCTCTCTCTCTCTCCTCCTTCCTTTTCTTTTTAAATGTTTGTTTCTGCCTAAATTGAAAGATCACCTCACCAGTTGCTCCATATATAAACTTATATTTTATTTAGGACCTCTTCTGAGCTGGGCACAGAGGATGCAGAGGGATAGATGTGAGAAGAGCCCTGCTCTTGAGGGCCTCACATGATCGGGGAGGAAGATGGCTAAGAACAAACCCCCTCTACCCACCCAGCAAAAGCAAAGCAAGGCACAAACGAGGTGATTTCAGAAACTTGGATGTGCTTTGATGAAAGTAAGATAAAATTAGAAATGGAAAGTGCCCTGGTAGACGGCCTTGCTTGGGCAAGAGGCCACCCGGGAAGGCCACATTTAATTAAAAACCTGCTTGAAGATGGGGAGGTGACCACACCAGGAGAAGCTTTTGAAGGGAAGTGAAGGAGCAATCAGAAAAGAGGTCTGACCAGTGGGAGGCAGCTCCCGGGGCTGAGGTGTTAGAGAGATCCAGGAGTGTGCAGAAAATGAGCTCAGAGACCTCTGGGGCTGGGGGAGACCGGGCAAAGATGGGGGTTGTTATCCCACTGGAGCATGGCAGAGGGTAGGCCCTGATGTGCACTCCAGAAAGGTACCAAGGTAGGAGACAGGAGGGACTGAGAGGAACATCTTAATGTCCTATGTAATACAGACCATTTGTACTCTATATTGTAAAAAGAGGAACCAGCATATGTACATATACATATATATATGTGTGTGTGTATATGAATATACATATATATGTGTATATACATATATTCATATACATACATACATATACATATACACACATACATGTGTGTATAAATATACATATATATGTAAATGTATATACACATACATATATTCATATACATACACACATATATGTGTGTGTATAAATATACATATATATGTAAATGTATATACATATACATATATTCATATACATATACACACATGTGTGTATGTGTGTGCATCACTAACTAGCATCACTAACTAGATTCAGGGCTTCAATGAGTGCCTGAGCCCAAACTACCGCTGTATGACAGAAGAGGGTAAAGGTGAAAACAAGAGGAGCGTGAACTTCACAAATCTCCAGTTGCTCCACATATAAACTTATGTTTTATTTAGGACCTCTTAAGAGCTGGGCACAGAGGACGCAGAGGGAGAGATGTGACAAGAGCCCAAACTTCCATTGTATGACAGAAGAGGGTAAGCGTGGAAACCAGAGGAGCGTGGACTTCACAAGTCCTCCAGATGACTGCCTGACCGCGGGGCAAAACTGAGCTGGGGAATGACTCCCTGCCTGTGTCCCTGCCCTATTATAACCTGCTGGGAGGGGGTGATATGGAAGACATGTTTTTAAGATGTTAATCCACTGTCTTCTCAGATTGTTCGCTCTCTGAGTGAGGTTCAGTTTCCACCTCTTTTTGTTGACTCTGTGGATGACAGGCATCAGGGTGCTCCTGGATTCTGGCTACAGAAGGGGGACCAGGCTGGCAGGATGGGCCGATTGAGGGGTACCTCTGTGGGATCCTGCACAGGTTTCCCTTCATGTGACTCGCTTATGGAGAAGGCTGGAGTGGACAACTCTGTGGAGCCCATTCACTCCTGCCTGCTGTGGAGCTCATTCACCCCTGCCTGCTGTAGAGCTCATTCACCCCTGCCTGCTGTGGAGCCCATTCACCCCTGCCTGCTGTGGAGCTCATTCACCCCTGCCTGCTGTGGAGCCCATTCACCCCTGCCTGCTGTGGAGCCCATTCACCCCTGCCTGCTGTGGAGCCCATTCACCTCTGCCTGCTGTGGAGCCCATTCACCCCTGCCTTCTGTGGAGCTCATTCACCCCTGCCTGCTGTGGAGCCCATTCACCCCTGCCTGCTGTGGAGCTCATTCACCCCTGCCTGCGGTGGAGCTCATTCACCCCTGCCTGCTGTGGAGCTCATTCACCCCTGCCTGCTGTGGAGCTCATTCACCCCTGCCTGCTTCTTGACACTGGGGACAAGTCCCCGCACAGTGGGAAGGCTTACTGATTTATTGATGGCATACTTGTTTTCAGAGAGAAATACACCATACATACACACGCTATCCAGCCTCTCTCTAGCCTCCCTGTCTAGTCTTGCCCTGCCCAGTCCCAGTAGGCAGGGACTCGGGACAGCACCAGCTCAGTTATCCCCTTCCCTGGCCTGTACTGCTCACCACCAGCAGGTCGTTGAAGAGGAACACTTCTCTCTGGTGTGCTGCTTGTTTTTGTAGCTTGTTCACGTCAGTCACCTCGAAGAGCCGGCTACAGCAGACCAGGCGGCGGTGTGGCATGGACAACACCTGGAATCCAGATAGGGATAGAAAGTGAAGCCCTTAGAGACCCCAGGGCCCTCCTCCCAGCCAAGGGCATTGCTTTCCAGAAGAAGAGATGGAGGTCCAGGGAGTAGGCATGGGCTCTGCTTCTATGGGAAGGGCAACACTTGACCTTCGAACTCTGCTCTGGGGGTCTCCGTTCCCTTCCTAATGCCTCTCGGGCAGCATACTCAGAGAAAGGATTCATTATGCCTATGTAATGAGATTGAGGGATGAAGACCAGAAATTGAAATAAGCCTCCAGAGCGTTCAAAATCTACCGCCCGCCTTTCTCCCCCTCTATGCCTACGCATGTGTAAAATCCTTACCCACCTCTTCACTGCACACTCAAATGCAAATGTGCAAGGGAGAGGGGATGATAAGGACCCTGGGATCTATTCCAGTAACTTAAATATCAACTGGCTTGCAGAGCAGACAAGTGCTGAGCCCTCGGCTTTAGAAGCTCTGCAGTGATATCCTTCCTGCACGGAGGAGGGAGTTCACAGGCAAAGCTCAAAGGCATCCCCCAGTGGGAAGGTCATGAAGCTTCCTTGACATGCCTGCACTCAGTGTAAGGTGCCAGTAGTATAGAGAGCCGCAGGGGATGCCAGCTTAAAACTCACTGCACATTGCAACATGTTTCCTGGGTCCAGGTTGCCCTCACCCACAGTCTACAGAGTTCATTTTCTGCCTGTCTGATCATCTGGACCATTCAGGCATGTGTACTCTCCACTGCCTCTTATGAAGGGTACCCTAAACTTTCCTGACTGGCCATCTACATGCTTCAGCCTTAGATCACTGGCCAGTCCTTTCTGACATCTCACCCCCAGTAACAGCAGAGGGAGCAAAAGGGGATGGGGAAATGGTGCAAAGGGGGAAGAATGTCGTGCCTGGCACACAGCACAAGGTCAGTCCATGGCTAACAGAAAGAGATTGAGGGGAGATTTCAGGAAGAAAGAAAGGACAGGAGGTGGAAGATGGCTGGCAGCATATCCCACCACAAGAGTCTCAGGGAGGGCTGCTCTGTGTGGGCACTTACCGTCTTCATGCCCACGATGGACTTCTCCACCTTGGTGACATATGTGACATGGTCCTCATTGGATTTGAGCTCCTTTTGCTGGATCCTCTCATAGATGCCTACCACCAGTTCTCTGGGGATATCCGCGCCATCATCCACACCTACCAGCGTGGGGGAAGGGGGAGGTCAGAGCTTCAGACAAGAGGGGCACGACTCCCCTCCTCCCTCCAGAGTGAAGTACTAGCCGGGTGGCTTTGATTGGCTTTGATTGAGTTTTGCCTCTGACCTTTACCAACTGGCTCCGCACTCCCACCAAAGGAAAGACGTTTTAGGGGTGGAAACACGGGATCCAAATTGAAAACAAAGGGGATCTCAGATCTAAAGAAGATGGAAAGCCGTAGCCATGGTACTCTGGAGCGTCCGCTGCGGGCTGTGTTTGCTCAAGCATTCCTATCCTGCACTGGTTTTAGTGGTGGTGGGTGAGGAAAGTGGATTAAAAAAAATTCTACATAATAGAAACTTTAACCAATCCTTAAAATAAAAACTTAAGTGAAAAACTCCCAAACATTACAGTATATGTACCATGTGAGTCCATGTCTATACCTCAGGAAATGAGAAGGCTACTGGATGGCACTGTAAGTCATGAGAGTGGTAAGCTCAGACAGGTGTCTCAGGTGAGAGAAGAGGTTCTGCGGTGATGGAAATGGCCAGTTTATAGACACAGGTGTCATCACATGGTGTTCGTGAATATAAACTGTCGTATTCATACATCGTATATAGTCTGTGTTTATAACAAGGGTGGGAAGAAAGAAACAGCCTGCCACTGACTGAAGTGGAAGAAGCACTATCACACAGCCAGCAGGCTGGGGATGCGGCTCAGCAGAAGGGGGCCTGTCTAGCATTCAGAAGTCCCTAGCTTCTAGCCTAACACCAGAAAATAAATCAATAAACAACCGAAAAACTGTTGAAAATGCGGCTTGAGGGAATGGCAGGTGACGGGGCAGGCTCTTCTTTTCTGTAATAAACCTTGTTAGAATTATTTTACTTTATTAAATACATACATGCATGAATAACTCCGATTGGTTTTGTTTTTGTTTGTTTGTATGTTTTAGTTGTGGAGACAAGGTATCACTCTACAGTCTAGGCTGGCCTTGAACTCACTCTGTAGCCAGGCTGGCCTCTAATAAACAGCAATTCTCCCTCCTGCTTTATCCTCTTGTGTGCTGAGGATTACAGGTGCACAGCACCACACCCAGCACTTTGAATTTTTTAATGCCCAGACTCTCAGTGTTGCATGCATCATATGCCAATAGCTCTGAACTGGTTCCTATAAGAGGTGCATGGTTTTGGTTAGGAAGGTTTTTCTGCTGGGTGCAGAAAAAAAAACCTATATCACGAGGTGAGAAGGGCTATTCCTACTCAGACACCAGACTAGTACCAAGGACCCTGAAGTCACCGAGTGTGGATGTTCTGCAGGAAACAAAAGGCAGAAGGTATTGCTATAGGGCCCTGTTGCTTTGAGTAGGGCTGTGGGACTCAGTTTGCTGGAAAGTATGAAGCTTTCCCAGCCTGCTAGGGATTACCAGGTCCTCAGGGACCAATAACATCTGCAGTTAGGGCTCATAGTCACAGAATCAACAGGAACAGGACGGGGCTGCATTGTTCAGCACCCTTACCCCACCTACTCAGTCCAGCCTCCTCACCTCGGAGGTTCCGGATAAAGTCTTCTAGCATCATCTTCCGGTCAGGCTTGATGTTGGGGCTGTACATGTCGGTGTTGAGCAGGATGATGGCAAAGGCCAGGATGAAGATGGTGTCTGGATTGTGAAACTGTTGCACCACCTCAGGATTGCACATGCAGTAGCGCTGGCTGGTGGGGAAGTGTGTGGGGGGGTAGGACCATGAGTTCCTCTGTCATAGCTCTTGAAGGATTTTGGGATCAGGGAGGCCACTGGCTGTCCACCCTCCAATTCCCCCCTCCCACATGCGCTTAGTAAAATAGGTTGTCTGTAGGTAAGCAAGGAGCATCCACTGGGAGGGTCCCATGTGACTTCTAGCTTGGAGGATTCACGAAGGGATTCTGTTCCTGTGTTCCATTCAGCCCACCTTCCCGCCTATACTGGAAGGGCGTCACCGAGCGGTATCTCAGTACCCAGAACCATGGCAGCTTTTCTTCATGACTTCTGTTTCCCTGGAATCAGTCATGCTTGGAGGATATGAGGAGGGGCCGGGAAAGGGCTCTCACCTGAAAGCTTCTATGAGTCGCTCCACCTTCTGGGCTTCCCCCTGCACGCGGATGTGGGCTTGAAACTTCCTTAGGGCTTCATCCAGCTCCATGTTGGAGAAGTCCATCTCATCTACCACACAGCTAAGGGCAAGCAGAAGGGGGCTGTGAGTGAGCTCAGTTCCTGTCAACTCCTCTGGAGCTGGGAGGTGAGGTGAGGCCATCGTGGGGTGGTGGGGAGACCTGGCTTGTTTCAAGCCAGGATAGGATGGAGGAAAAGTCTTGGAGCCTTGCTTACCCCTCTGGGGTCTCCTCTGAATAACTCAGGAGGGCATTTTTCTTCTGCCATCTCTCATCTCATGCAGCAGCCCCAGGGGGGCAAGCTATTGGTTGCCATATCTGTCCCACAGCCAAATACCCGAGGCCCAGAGTAATGAGCTGTGGCCCCGCACCACCAAGGGTTGGGAAAGCTGAGTGCAGACCTTCCTGTTCTGGATCCAGGTTCTCCCTGAGCTCCAGAGGATCTCAGGCTTAAAAAAAAAACCCACTTGTAACTGCAATGAACCGAGCATGGTGGCTTATATTTGCGGTCCTAGTTACTTAGAATGTTGCAGCAGAAGAATCCCTTGAGTACCATAATAATTCTATCTAAAAAAAATGGGGTGGAGATAAATGTTATATATCACATATCCTATTAAGATGGATGGAGAGTCCCTTTCTCACTACCAGGTTCTTTGAGTGGGTGAGTTTTTCCTGGATTCCCTTTGTGGTGGTTTGAATATGCTTGATCCAGGGAGTGGCACTACTTGGAAGTGGGGCCCTGTTGGAGTGGGTGTGGCCTTTTGGAGGAAGCATGTCCCTGTGGGTGTGGGATTTGATAGCTTCCTCCTGGATGCCCCAGGAAGCCAGTCTTCTCCTGTCTGCCTTTGGAACAAGATGTAGAACTCTCAGCTTCTTCTGTAACCATGCCTACCTGGGCTCAGCCATGCTCCCACCTTGATGATAATGGACTGAACCTCTGAACCTGTAAGCCAGTCTCAATTAAATGTTGTCCTTATAAGAGTTGCCTTGGTCGTGGTGTCTATTCACAGCAATGCAAACTTTAACTAACACATCCATTTCTTAGGCTGCCTGGAAAGGACAATGTCTGCAGAGTGTTCTCCCTGTTCAACCAACCCCCACCCTTCTGCCTCAGTTTCTTTTTGGATGTTCTATTCCAGGGGTCTTGTGTCGGGTGGTAGGAATCAGGGTGTGGTCATGTTGCAGACATGATACTTCCAACATTAGACCTTCCCGCCAAGAGAAGCTTATCACAATATGGCTGCTACATGCCTACAGGCTCCCAGAGCCAACATCTGTCATCTCTGTCATAACCCCATCCTAGTTACCTCCCTGTTGGCTCCTTCACAGTCTGCCTCTTATCTGCTTGGGTCTCCTAGCAGAAAGCATCACAGAACAATGTGGGCATAAGTCACCTTGTCCTTCAAGGGTGTTCCCAGCTGTGAGCCAAGCATGTAGCTCAGGACCTAGCATCTCTCAACTTATCAGGCATCTATAGCACGGCCAGCTGAGGTGTGGACAGGCTCTGAGCAGGACCCACCTCTTCCATGATCTCAGAAGACCCAAAGTCCCTCAGCTCTGTTTGTCGGGAGAAAACAAAGAAAGATTCCATAAAGCAGTGATCTGGGCATGAAGGTGTGTGGACTCTGCTGCCCCACTGTAGAAGCAGGGAGAGAGGTCAGGCCTTGAGACTGCAAAGAAGCAGGGATCTGGGAGGGAGCAGGACTATTCCTCTTTTCTCTCCCTGCCCTGGGTAAATCCACAGCCACCTCAGCTGAGATTGCCGGGCTCCTTTCAGGCTTGTCAGGGTGGGCTAGTGGATGGAGCAGGAAGCACATGGTGGTGAGAGGCTTGCCAAGCCTGAAAAGCAGTCTGTGCTGGAGAAGGCTGCCTGGATGGCAGAGCCTTCCAGAGATAGGGGAGGCATGTTGAGATGATGTTGGGCCAGGAAGACTCCATGTATTGGGTGAGGGATCTGAACATGCAGGAACAGGGAGAGTGAACACATTGTGCCCTCTTACTGCAGAGATGTGGACCCTTATAAGGACAAGGAAGGTGTCTGTGGCTCAGCAGGGCCAACACTGACTAGAGGTCCTGGCTCATTCAAGGTCCAGGCTGGCCCTCAGCCATAATGGGCTGACATCTGGTGGCTTCCCAGGCCTGGCCCATTAGTTCATCTATCTTTCTCTTCCCTCCCTCTGCTATGGGCTCCTGAACACTCTCTTCCCTTTCTGTGTCTCTTCAGAAGCCTCTCTCCAACTTCCTCTGCCCTCAGATCTCCGGGGGCAGGTTTGCCTCCTACATAATGGAAGAGGTGGCTGGAATCAGGGCTCTATGGGGGAGACAGGGAGGGAGGTGGCAGCGGAGGGGATGGCATTTGCCCAGCCAAGCACAATGGCCTACTTTCCAGTCCTCCACTCAGGTGACATGCAGCCTGCTAGCTCACCGGCTCACTGGCTCAGGTGCTGTGACTCAGGACTCCAGTAATGAGCCGAGGGTCTAAACTGTCCTTGTTCAGGAGAAGCAGCCAAGTGAAACATGGTTCCCATCCCAAGACAGGGGAGGGAAGACTGCCATGGAGCCAGAAGGCCTCTAATTCAGAATCTTCCAGCTGTTCTGAGAGCCCTGAGTTGTGATGGAGAAGGTATTAGTTAAAATGCAGCTCTCTGGACCGTGTCCAGATCCAGTGAGTTAGAACATATGGAGGCTGGCCTGGGAATCTGCATTCTTTATCAGCTCTATGAGTGATGTTTAAAATGGGGGAAGCCAGGGGCTGAGCTGAAGCAAAGAGTACGAGGAAGCTCAGCCCATCGGGAGCTTTCGAAGTGTGAGTCTAGCCACATCCAAGCCCCAGGGACCAGTCTTGCAAGGGAAGGTGCTTTCATCCCCCCAAGGATATCAGGATAACTCTGTGTGTGGGCAACAAGGGCAGAGGGCTAGGATTACAGATAAATGCAGCATCACCCATCCTCAACCTGCCTCCCTGTGATGCACCTTGAAACATCAGTGTTTTATTTTTTATGTGTATGAGTATTTTGCCTGCATGTAAGTATGTGCAACATATTTATGCAGTTCCCCAATATGCCAGAAGAGGGCATCAGATTCCCCTGGAGCTGGAGTTACAAGCAGTTATGAGCGGACATGTGGGTGCTGGGAATGGAACCCAGGTCCTCTGCATGAGCAGCAAGTGCTCTTAACGACAGCATCAGTGTTTGATAGTAGAAATCCTAACATTTTCTGGCATCAAAGCCCCAGTGGGTAGATCAATGGAATAGAATTGAAGACCCAGAAATGAACCCATACATCTATGGTCACTTGATGTTTGACAAGGGAGCTAAAACCATCCAGTGGAAAAAAGACAGCATTTTTTCTTTTTTCTTCTTTCTTTCTTTCTTTCTTTCTTTCTTTCTTTCTTTTTTTTTTTTTTTTTTTTTTTTTTTTTTTTTTTTTTTTTTTTTTTTTTTTTTTTTTTTTTTTTTTTTTTTTTTTTTTTTTTTTTTTTTTTTTTTTGGTTTTTTGAGATAGGGTTTCTCTGTGTATCCCTGGCTGTCCTGGAACTCACTTTGTAGACCAGGCTGGCCTCGAACTCAGAAGTTCGCCTGCCTGCTGGTTCAACTGGCAGTTATCATGTAGAAGAATGTGGATTGATCCATTCTTATCTCCTTGTTCAAAGCTCAAGTCTAAGTGAATCAAGGAACTTCACATAAAACCAGAGACTCTGGGGCTGGTGAGATGGCTCAGCGGGTAAGAGCACCCGACTGCTCTTCCAAAGGTGATAAGTTCAAATCCCAGCATCCACATGGTGGCTCACAACCATCCGTAACGAGATCTGGCGCCCTTTTCTGGAGTGTCTGAAGACAGCTACAGTGTACTTACATATAATAAATAAAATAAATCTTTTTTTGGGTTTTTTTTTTTTTCGAGACAGGGTTTCTCTGCTAGCCCTGGCTGTCCTGGAACTCACTCTGTAGACCAGGCTGGCCTCGAACTCAGAAATCCGCCTGCCTCTGCCTCCCGAGTGCTGGGATTAAAGGCGTGCGCCACCACGCCTGGCAATAAAATAAATCTTAAAAAAAAAAAACCAAAACCAGAGACTCTGAAACTTATAGAGGAGAAAGTGGGAAAAAGCCTCAAAGATATGGGCACAGGGGGGAAATCCTGAATAGAACAGCAATGGATTGTGCTGTAAGATTGAGAATCTTATAAATGGGACCTTATAAAATTGCAAAGTTTCTGTAAGGCAAAAGACACAGTCAGTAAGACAAAAAGGCCACCAACAGTTTGGGAAAGGATCTTTACCAATCCTAAATCAGATAGGAGACTAATATCCAATATATACAAAGAACTCAAGAAGCTGGTTTTAATAAATAAGCCTATTAAAAAATGGGGTACAGAGCTAAGCAAAGAATTCTCAAGTGAGGAATACCGAATGGCTGAGAAGCACCTGAAAAAATGTTCAACATCCTTAATCATCAGGGAAATGCAAATCAAAACAACCCTGAGATTTCACCTCACATCAGTCAGAATGGCTAAGATCAAAAATTCAGGTGACAGCAGATGCTGGCAAGGGTGTGGAGAAAGAGGTACACTCCTCCATTGCTGGTGGGATTGAAAGCTGGTACAACCACTCTGGAAATCAGTTTGGCAATTCCTCAGAAAGTGGACATAGTACTACCACAAGATCCAGCAATACCACTCCTGGGCATATACCCAGAAGATGTTCCAACTTGTAATAAGGACACACACACCACTATGTTCATAGCAGCCTTACTTATAATAGCCAGAAGCTGGAAAGAACCCAGATGTCCCTCAACAAAAGAATGGATACAGAAAATGTGGTACATTTACACAATGGAGTACAACTCAGCTATTAAACACAATGAATTTATGAAATTCTTAGGCAAATGAATGGATCTGGAGGATATCATCCTGAGTGAGGTAACCCAATCACAAACCACACACATGATATGCATTCACTGATAAGTGGATATTAGCTCAGAAACTTAGAATACCCAAGAAACAATTTGCAAAGCACATGAAACTCAAGAAGGAAGACCAAAATGTGGATACTTCCATCCTTTTAAAAGGGGGAACAGAGTACTCATGGAAGGAGTTACAGAGACAAAGTTTGGAGCTGAGACTGAAGGAAGGACCATCCAGAGACTGCCCCACCTGGGGATCCATCCCACAAACAACCACCAAACGCAGACACTATTGCAGATGCCAACAAGAGCCTGCTGACAGGACCCTGATATAGCTGTCTCCTGTGAGGCTATCCCAGTGCCTGGCAAATACAGAAGTGGATGTTCACAGTCATCTCTATTGGATGGAACACAGGGCCCCCAATGAAGGAGCTAGAGAAAGTACCCAAGGAGCTGAAGGGGTCTGCAGCCCCATAGTAGGAACAACAATCAAAGAAAACACATGGTGGGACTCATGTCTCTAGCTGCATATGTAGCAGAGGATGGCCTAGTCATCCATCAGTTGGAGGAGAGGCCCTTGGTCCTGTGAAGGTTCTATGCCCCAGTATAGGGGAATGTCAGGGCCAGGAAGCAGGAGTGGGTGGTTTGGAGAGCAGGAGGAGCGGGGTGAGTATAGGAGATTTTTGGAAAGGAAACTAGGAGAGGGGATAGCATTTGAAATGCAAATAAAGAAAATATCTAATAAAAAAGACAAGAATGAAAGCCAAGAGGAAGAAGCCAGTAAGCAGCACTCTTCCAGGGTCTTCACATCTGCTCCTGTCTCCAGGTTCCTACCTTGTTTGAGTTCCTGCCTTGACATTTCACAGTGATGGACTGTAAATCAGAACTGTAAGCCAAAATGAACCTTTTCCTCCACAGATTTTTTTGGGGGGCGGGGTGGATGGGTATGGTGTTTATCACAGCAATAGAAACCCTGACAATGACAATGACAGGGAGCCATGCTTTAAAAACAGGGTCAAAAACGATTTCTCTGTAGCTAAGTGTGGTGGCTTGCACCTGCCACCTCAGGATGTGGGAGGCTGGGTTGAGGGAGCACATGATCAAGGGCAGCTTGGGCTCTCCCCTCAGTCCTCTAAAATTCTCCAAACCCATTAAAGGCTCCAGGTAGAGAAAGGACAAGTCCCACACAAGGCAAGGAAGACATATCATATATCACTTTGGCCACAAAGAACTCTTTGGTCACATGCAATTTCAGCTGAGATGAAAGATGAGTTGTGGTGTTGAGGTGAAATAGAAATAGGTAGGCTGAAGGGTCCCAGCTGGAACTGATAGGGCTGAGTTTAGGATGAAGCTGATGGTGGTGGTGGTGAATGCAGGGTCTGAGATTCTGTTCAGAGAAATCTGGAACTGAAGGATGGAGGGGCATAGGAGCTGTGCATAGGAGGGGCATAGGAGTTGTGCATAGGAGGGGCATAGGAGCTATGCATAGGAGGGGCATAGGAACTATGCATAGGAGGGGCATAGGAGCTATGCAGAGTTGGGGTATAGAATGAGTCTCTTAACTCAGCATCAGTACTTAAGGTGAGCAGGAGGCGGGCTGAGGCTTTAGCTTGGGACCCTAAGCTAAAGAGGTGTCGAGTTGTATTTCTCTTTTACTAATTCTTTCCTTCTCCCCTCTTCTTTGTTCTTTCTTTCTTTTTTTTTCTTTCTTTCTTTTTTTCTGAAGCCAGGAGTAGATCCACAGCCTTACACACAACTCTACCACTGAGCTACACATAGCCCTGAAAACTCTTATGAAGACCCACTGTGTGTCTCTTTTAGTGTACAGATGAAAGCCTGTGCTGATAGCTTCATGTTACCCAGTCTCTCCGTTTGCCTCTGCTTTTGCTTAGAACCAAACTTCAAGAAGACACTCGGTGTTCACGCTGTCCTGTGTCCTGGCCTCTTTTCCCATTCCAGTCCAGTGCATATTTTCATCAGCCTGTTTCTGGTCACCCTGACACCAAGTTCAGTGGACTCTATTTGTCATGCCCTCAGGCATGGGAGCATAGCGCCTTTCTGGGGTGACTCCTTTCTCTTTCTAGGTACTCCTCCTCTATCTGACCTGTCTTAGAGGTGGCCTCCAAGCCTTTCCCCCTGTCATAAAAATCCTTCTCTAGGAGACCTTGCTGTTCTCAGTGGCTCCTTCTGCTTCCTGTAGCTCCAAGTTCATTAGGTTGTCTCTTACCCTGGGACTCCATTGAGCATCTCTATTGTTTACAAGAGTCAATGACAGTGCTGCCAAGCCGGGGGCAACTGCATCACCGTCACCTCCGCATCCCAGCGGAGCATCAGTGGTCCCCCCCCCCCTTTTTTCTGGTTGAGTCATCTGAGGTCTGAACGTCCTCACTTGGTGACAATCATGAGAATGTAGGGTGTCCTGACTTCTCTTGAATAGACAACAGGCTGTGCATCCTTTGTTTTACCGGGTATTTGACAGTTTGACTTGCCTAAACAAATATTTGGCAGTGTCTAGTCTGATCAGCTCTGCAGATGAGATGTCCCGAGCTGTAGCATACCCTGCCGTTTTAAAATAAAATGATGTGCATGTATCAGAAAATATCTGCACCAAGGTAACAAGCCCAGGGATAGCACAGTTAGTTCTATGCAAAGATGAGTGCCCTGAATTCTCACACACTTGGGTGGCTACTCAATGTGACACAGCTCTCCGCTTTCCTCCCACACCTGCTACAGGCTCTGAGATCCACTCTCTTCCCTCCTGACACAACCAGAGCTGTGGCTAGTGACCTAGCCCGTTCTTACTCCTTGCCTTCAGGGCATCCTTGAGAACCATCCTTCTGGGACATTTTCCTGGTCTTCAGTGGCTCCCCTGTTTGCTTTCCTTCAGAACCTTCCATATCCCTTGTGTGACATCCCCAGCGGAGCAGGCTCTTAGCATCCTGCTCCTCGTGCCCCTTTCTCCTGACTCCTTCCTGAAGTCTTGCCTTCATGCTGTGTGACTCCAACCTTGAAGGTCTGTGGTCTCCATAGCTTCGTTCATTTTCCGGACTTGTCTTGTGTCTACTTTAAAAATTCCTCGCATGGTTAGAACATGTTGTTTCTCAGCTCTGCTTCTCTAGAGTATACATGAAGCCATAACCTTTGTAAGATGATTAGATGAGTGAGTGAAAATCAGTTGGAAGAAGCAAGCTCATGTGCTGTTGAAGGTAAGCTGGAGAAGAAGCTCAATAACCCTTGGAAACTCTACCCAGGGGCCTGGAATCTCTTAGTATTCTCTGTTAAGATGATCTGGAATTGACCCCAGACCTCTGCCAGGGATATGTCCCGGAGGATTGCTGATGCCGGGCACTGACGGAGCAGCATGGGTCACAGGCACGCAGCGTGGGTCACAGGCACTTCTTGCCTTCTCCAGCTGCAGAAGCGATTGAATGTGCGATGAGAACTGGAGTGTGTGGACATCACTCACTGATTGGACTGCTTTCAGGAGAGTCTGGACTTGCTCAAGAGGGTTGTGGATGGATCAGCCAGTGAATCAGGGTGGGGGTGGGGATAGAGGGTTTGCTTGGGCTTCCTTAATGCCTATATGTTTTTTTGGGGGGGGGGGCTGTGGGGGCTGCAGCAAACAGCTCAGGAGGACTTGGAGGCAGAGAGCCAGCTGCTCCTGCATCTGTATGAACAGTACACTCTTGCATCAAATTGCTTGTTAACACTGATCTGTTCACGCAATCAATTCGTGTTGCGGGGAAATGAAGCATCCTACACAACTGTGATCAAAATGAATTGCGTCATCTCGGAATTTTTTTTTCTTTTTTTCTTTTCTTTTTTAAAGGAGAGCAAGACAGTGTCTGGCAGACAAAGGAACTGGTTGGGAGCTGAAAATAGGTAATAGCAACAGCAGGGATTTTTTAATTGGCCAGAAGAGATGGTAAAGATATTGTCAGTGAGGCCCTGCTGAGGCCTGGGAAGCGGCAAGTATCTGTGCTTCAGGGGAAAGGCCACGAGACGCGCAGACCCTGCTTTTATTCTGCAGTGCTTGCTTACACAATTTAATTAAAAATATCCTCATCCGCTGGAGGGTGATTTTCTTTTCTGGTCAGAACTCATAACATGCTCCGTGAAGGCCTTTTAGAAAGGTGAATGGGGCCAAGAAAAGAGAAGGAGAGGGTGCTGACTCAGAGACCGACCAGTGTTCCCATTGATGGCGCTGAGGCACAAAGACCCTCCAAAGGATGGTTGCCACGTACTGACCCAGAAACCAAGAGCACTCTGCTCTAACTACCCGGACACGTTGGCAGTCCCTGTGGATGCCAGAACAGATTTTCCTCTGTCTGAACTTGGCAGCATCCTAGTGGGCAGGGGTCACGAGTCCCAAACATGTCTCAGAATCCCCTGGTGCTCATGCCAAGCCTGGATTTCTCCTTCACAGGGTCTGGAACAGAGACAGAGTTTGCATCACCAGCAGGCTTTCAGGTGGTACTGATGCTGCCAGCCGGGGCGACACATTTTGAGAAGTAAATCTGTGTACCGAAACAACGTGGGGCACAGGAAGAGAGGTCAGGCCTTTGGGTTTGAGTCTTGTTTCTACTGTGCAGCAGCCCGGCTCAAGCCACTGAGTTTCAGTGTACCTCACTTTCCTCACTCACAGAATGGACACAATCTATGTCCTGTCTTCTGGGCAGGACTGGCATGAGTTTTAAGAAGTCGACATGCACAAAGGTCCTGGTATAGCGGGACTTAGTAAGTAACGGCGTTC
Source organism: Mus minutoides (assembly GCA_902729485.2). Lineage (NCBI taxonomy): Eukaryota > Metazoa > Chordata > Mammalia > Rodentia > Muridae > Mus > Mus minutoides. Next base: position 585,092 of record LR749853.1, read on the forward strand.
ACTGTGTTTCTTCGGATCAAGCCTGCATTGACATGTTTTAGCTGAGGTGCTGCGTGCACCCCTTCTGATGATAGCAGCTAACTGGCCGAAACGGTGCTGCCAGCCAGCTATAAGCGGGCACTTTAAAATACACACCAAGCAGGAGAAACTGGATCTAGTGCAGGCCTCGTGAGACTTGGGAATCACATTCTCTGCTCTGCTCTTTCTCAGATGAGAGGATCAGAGCACAGCCAAATAAAGTGGGGTGGAGTGATGGAGTTGTGCCTGATTCCGCTCAATGTCCACTGGCCTGCAGACAGGCCAGTTCTTCTCCCTGGGTCCGTTCTACCCAGGCAAGATGAGAGGCCTAAGCTACAGCTGAGTCCCCAATGGGCTTTCCAGTGCTGCCATTCAGAAGCAGAGAATCATGAGAACCGTGAGCACTGCAGATCTTGCTTCTTGTGAAGTGGGGCACAGACATTGGTTTGTTGTGGGATTATGGGTTCATTCTGCCTGGTTGCAGGTCTCAGCATCTATAAGCTGTGTGGCAGAGGGGAAGTTCCCTAACCTCTCTGTTCCTTGGTTCCTGCATTCTTAGAAATGGGTGCTCCCACAGTGTGATCTTTATTGTGCTTCATGAATATTCTTGTAGTAATCATCAGGGAAGGCTGACTCCCTGGATGTCCCTCCTAGAAGTCTCATGGCAGAGTGGCTGGGAGGAGCCTCCAATAGAATGTTACCCAGAGGGTGGGGCCCCTCGTGAGCTAGCTTAGGAGAAACCTTGCTGGAGATATCTATTTGTGTAAAATCCCAATTCATATGCCTTAACTCTGGATTTGTTTACCCTATCTTTGGGGTCCACAAAGTCTCCATTTCAGGGAGCATTTACTGTTCAAGAGAGTTTTTAATCTATTCATGTCAGGCATAGAGTAGGGTGCCCAGAGAGGTGGGAGGTCAAAGATTTAAATCCAGAAAGACACCACTAGTTTCCCCTCCCCTGCCCTCCCCTGCCCTCCCCTCCCCTCCCCTCCCCNTATATATATATATATATATATATATATATATATATATATATATATATATATATATATTCCTAAGACAGCACTTTTAAAAGACACCCCTCTTGCCCCTCTGGGTGGTAGAAGAGAACTTTTCAAAGCTGTGGAAATAGCTCTAAGATCTTTGCCTACATGTTCTTTCCCTCCCCTCCTCTAGACCCTGGAAGGGTCTTCCTGAGCCACAACCTAACCATCCCCTCTACAAGGGAATTCCTCAGCAAAAGAAAGGGTCTGCTCTGAAATTACAGCAATGAGTGGGCAAGATGTTCTCAAAGAATTCCTTGCTAGCCAGAAAGGCCACAGCCTTCCAGACTGTTCGATATTGACAGGCAATCTGTCTTCATTTAAAAATGTCCTGAGAAGAACAAGTCTGTTACATTCTGGCCAACAGACGCATGCTGGTGGAAATGAAGTCATGAAAATCTGACTCCAACATCAAATGTTAATTAGTATGTACTGGAACTTCACACAGGGCCCAAGAAGACTAGTGGAAGGAAGGACCATGCCAGACACTTCCTGCTGGCAGTGTTATCCTAAAGCTGCCCTTAGAGCATTCTCGATGAAACGACAGGCATGGGTGCCCTCCTCACACATGTGATTCACATCGGAAAGAATCATCCACACTAGAAGAGAGACTGCTCACATCTGGCCCAGAACATTCTCCCATCCGCTGGCTTTCAAGCCTGCTGAAGCGGACACTTCAGGAAGGAAATAGAGCAGAGCTAAATTCCCAGCCACAGGAAAACTGTGGGTGGGCAGAGCAGTGGGCACAGATAGCCCTAAAAGATCCTGCCTGGCTCCTATATATGCCTGGACTTGCAAGGTGTCTCTTTTGTACATCTAGAAGGGATGTCTTCAGGATACAGGGTGGTCCCTGGAACAAGCCAGTCCTATCCTGTTCTTTCCCATGTCTCCCTGGCAAATTATAGCAAGTTCTCATCCGATGAGTGGATCCGACATCAAGCCAGAATTGGCACACTCAAGCTCTTCTGCTCTGAAAAAGCAGCAGGAAGGTTCTAATGTGTCTCAGTTTTAGGTAGGAAAATAAAAATGGAAACAGCTAACATTTATAGAAATCCTTTCGAGTCTCAGGCAGTTCAACATGTCACCTGTGCTTAAAAGGACATAATCCAGCAGATCACTATGACTTTAATGTAACAAACATGGATGGGAAAACAAATAGCTAATATCTTAGAGTGGGCATGGCCCTTTGATAGCTTTACTCTTACTTGATGATAAGCCTACTAGAATTCACTCTATATTGGTTACTTTTCTTACACTGTGACCCAATTCCTGACAGAAAGCAACTTAAGAAGGGAAGGGCTTATTTTGGCTTACAGTTTGGGGGGAAACACAGTCCACCACAGTAGGAAATAGTAACGGGCAGCCTGGTGACCATGGGAGCTTCAGACATCTTATTCATATATTAGAAGATTATGAAGCAGAGAGCTTAGGTTGGAACTAGGACCTATAACCAACTAGTTCTGCCCTTAGAGCCCTGTGTCTTCCAGTTAGGCACCAAGTCCAAGAGGTTCTGCAATCTTCCAAAGGGCACCATGAGCTGGGAACCAAGTGTTCAAACACATGGGCCTGGGGGAGACATTTCACACTCAGACCATTATATCATGCCTCTAGCCCCCAGTAAGTGCCTTTTCAAAATGCCAAACACATCCTGTATAACCAACCACAAAAGTCACCAAAGTCTGACGGTTCCAACAGTGCTCAAAATTCCAAATTCCAAAATCCAGTCTGAGGTTCAGGACAGTCTCTTAATTGTGAACCTATGAAATCCAAAGACAAGTCATGGATTTCTGGCAAGGAAGGGTGGGAACAACACTGAGGCTCAGGTCGGCAAATGCAAACCCTTTCACCTTCACATCCGGGGTTCACAGTGTCCTCAGGACAGCATCTGTTATATTTGTAGTGAGTCACAACTATGCCAGACTCCTCTACTGCTTTGCTGCCTCAAAACCAGGGTCTATTACCTCTAAATCTAGTCTCACTGAAAGCTCAGAATCTGGGTAGGCCCCAGCCAGATACTTTGACAGATGTAGCATCCGGTTCTAGTCCAGGTTCTGGTAGAGTTTTGATCACTTCTGCAGCCCCAGGAGCTGGACCTTTCATTGTCTGTGTTTCCAATCGGCATCTTGCCCTTCTAATCAATAACCGTGATAGCTCTACCCACAGCCTTCTAAGACTTCTTGAGTCTAAAGCTCCAAACTCTTCCATGTTCTCTTCCTGTCACCAGGTCTTACAGCCCAGCTGCCACAGGGTCAGCCTTATGAGAGTCATGGCCCCACTGCTCAGAACCAATTTTCTGGATTAGCTATTCTTCTCATCACTGCGATCAAACACCCAACAGGAAATAACCTAAGTGAGAATGGATTTGTTCTGACTCGTGGTTTGAGAAGATACAGTTCAGCATGGTTGGGAAAGCTTGGTTAGTAAGCTTAGAGACAGGGAAAGTATTGGGCCATTAGCTCACATCTCAGCAGATCAGAAGGCAGAGCGATAGGATCAGAACCAGGGACGGGTTTTATAAGCTTCTATCCTCGACACCCTGTATCTGCAAACCAGGCAGATACCGAAAGATTTTACAACCCTCTACGACAACAATGCCAGCTTGGGATCAGCTACATGAACTTGTGACACTTCCCATTCAAATGGAATGTGTCTTCTGGGAAAAGGAGCCCAGAGCCCAGAGAACCATCAGGCGCCAAGAACGCCAAGGGCTGCGCTCTGGGATGAGGACCCATGGGGGAATGCTCAGCTTGGGCAAGCATCTGAAGCAGGTCCTGCTCTGTTTTCCCAGCCTTCTCTTTTCCCTCACAGGTCTGAATGCTGCCTCTGAAATAAGAATTTCCCCTCTGAGAGTCATTCTAACTCCATCTTCCCTCCCACTGCTGCTTGCTGGGGAACTCTGTGGCTTGGCATGCCTCAGTCTCCGAGGACAGGGGCGATTTATGTCCTTTTGTTTGGCAAACAGCTATGCACAGAATAGATGTGACTTGCTGAATGCCTTCGTGCAGGGGCAGGGGAGGCCAGGGCTGTAGAATATCCCAGTGAAGCTTTTTCAGCCTGGGCAAAGCTGCACCAGACAGCTGTTACTTCCTGTGCTGTGGCCAGTGGGAGTAAGGAACAGTAGAGGCTGGAACGGTGGGGAGACACTAATGCTTCCGGTGTCCTGGTTCTCGACACTGACACCTGACTCTCTTTGTTTCTCCATGTCCTGCTGGCTTTTTGTAGGAAGATGCTACCATATCTTGGGCACAAACTAGGGAGTTATGAACTTGGGGTATAGGGCTCTTTTTTTGTGGGGTTGAATCAGTTTGGGTGCTGAGTGTGTCAGAATTTCAGACTCTGGGGCAGGATTTGAACCTGAAGAATAAATCATGGGACATAAGATATTTGTGGGCACAGCATCATGCTTCTCCTCTGCACTCCATCCTTCTCCCCACACCCAGGATGCCAGCAGAAAAGCCTTTGTCTTCTTATTGGCTTAAAAATATATTCTTTCTCATTCCACCCTCATCTATGTTTAGGAGTGTTTGTTTTCTGAGACCATGAGCCATGCCTGTTCACACATACACATACAGAATGCTCCAGTCCAGGTCTATTCTCAATATAGAACAGGCACTCAATGTTTGTTATATGAATAATGAACGGTCATCTCACTGTTCCCTGAAGCCCCAGCATTGCCCTCAAGCCCGAGGACAGCTCTGAGACTCTGACAGGATGACAAAGCATGGTCTCCACATTTAGGGCAGAGACTCATCTGCCCTAATGAATCAGCACTGGCCAGAAAACACAGTGACCCACCAAGCTCCCAGTCCCATGTCCCTCTCGCAAGAACAGGGAGGATACACTTACCCAGGGACCTAGAGGAGAACCTATGGGTCCTCCTCACCTTTCTCAGGGGACAGGTACCTCCAAGGCTCTGTTCTCCAGTCAGAGAAGTGCCACCCTGCCCTCTGGATATAAAGCTGCTGAACAGCTCAGAGACCACATAACTGAGGCAGTCCCATAGCCCGCAACCCAGCCACTTCCTGAAGTTTGAGACATAGGCTTTTTCGGGGCTGATTTTGTCAGTTGATTCATCTTTATGGAATCCTATTGTTTCCTTGTTTTAATAACCCCAGTTTAGCCCCCTTTCTCCATGTTTTGCTCCTACCAATATAAAAGTGAACTTTGGCAAGGGTGTCCAGCGGCTGCTGGGGCAGCTGCAGAGAGGAAGTAGGTTAAGAGCCGTCTCCAAGCAGAAGTGGGTCTGAGCTGCACAGTTCATTAACTGTTTGTATGCCCTCTCCCACTCCTGTTTCTCACACTCTAGGGTGTCCCTGGAGGGCCCAAAGGCTCCAGACTCATCCTACCATCAAATGAATGACTGCACCCATTGTTTTACAGGAAGCCAGAGCAAGGATTCCCACCTCCCAAGAAACAATGGGAATGCTTGGGTCCAGGGCATGAATGAGAGAAGGGAGGGCGGGGCCCCATCATAGGCACTCAGGGCATGAATGAGAGAAGGGAGGGCAGGGCCCCATCATGGGCACAAAGGGCATGAATGAGAGAAGGGAGNGGGCCCCATCATGGGCACTCAGGGCATGAATGAGAGAAGGGAGGGCAGGGCCCCATCATAGGCACTCAGGGCATGAATGAGAGAAGGGAGGGCAGGGCCCCATCATGGGCACTCAGGGCATGAATGAGAGAAGGGAGGGCAGGGCCCCATCATGGGCACTCAGGGCATGAATGAGAGAAGGGAGGGCAGGGCCCCATCATGGGCACTCACTCCAGCACGTCGCGGTTGAACTGCTTCTTGCTGTTGCCCAGGAACTCTCCTATCATCTGGCGGCTGAGGCCTTTCCGCTGGAGGAGGAAGTGGGCCACACCGATGGGGGTGTCAGGGATGAAGCCACGTGAGATCAGGAACTGGATGCCCTTGTCCGGATTTCTGCAGAAGGGTTGGGAGGAGAGAGGAAGTCAAGGCTGCTTGGGGCTGCTGTCTTGCCCCCATAATCCCTGTGGGATCTTCTTCCCAGACCCACCCTGGGTCTCCCCATGGGAGTAACTGTCACCAGAACATTACAGAGGGGTGGGGTGGGGATGCTGGGGAGGTCTGGGGAGTGGGGTTGGGGGTGAGGTGGGGGCTTCGGACAGTTCTGTGGTTTGAATTGAGAAGAGAAGGCCTGTTTCAACAAGAACCCAGAACAAGTAGAGACGCTTCCTTCTCTGTCCCTGGCTTGCTCTGGACAGGCCCTCTAGTCCCCAGGTGGCTGGGGAGGCTCCGCCTCCAGCCTGCACCTCAGAGGCTCCTGGAACTGCCATTCACTGAGTGGGAGGAGGTAAGTAAATGAGAAAGAAACCTTTCCTCAAATGTTTGCCGTTTTCAGGACACCCAAGCCTGTGACTTCTCTCCTAGCAATTAATTTGTATTTTATAAATTGTATTAATTTGTGTTTTGCCAAGGCATCATTTCCCCATCTGTAGGGGGAGGGGATACAGCTGGTTCTTTACCAGGGATAGGTTGAGAATCACAGTCTTCAAGAATAAGGGTATTTGATTTCACATGCACACAGAATTGTGGAGGGCGGGGTCACAGTGGTGTGCTAGGGTGGAGCTGGGCTCACCAGGTGGCAGCGTGAGCTACAAAAGGATGGATGGCTTTGGCCTAGCCTAGGTTTACCTCTTGCCAACAGTTGAGGAGTGAGCAACCCTCCACCCTACCCATGAGCCTGTTTGCTCTTCTGTGAACTAGGAGGATGTTCCCTATCTCTAGATCACGAGGCCAGGAGCCGTGCCTCACTCATCTGGGTGGTAAGGGCCTGACAGTAATAGTCATATGAATGAATGAGCACAGGAAAGGGGTCCTGCTCTGTGGCGGTAGCTATGAGGGGAGAAGGGTTAATGAGTATCAATGAGTATCTCACAGGGTTGGAAGTGTCTATTTCCTCAGTGTGGCCCTGCCTGCGTTCTTGCTGTTACAGTCTTGTTTGAGTCTCTGAGTTATGGCCGGCATTAATTTCTCTCCTAATTCCTAGTCCCTTTCCTATCCATTTGTTTCTCTCTATGGTCCCTTTCTGTCTTTCTCTCCTCTTACCTACCCAGCTACTTTTTAAAAGTTATTTTCAAATAGGTTGTTATTGTGGGGAGAAGGAATGGCCTTCATAGGAGGTCAGATGACAACTCTGTGGGGTCGGTCATCTTTCTCCTTCCACATTTATGTCTTTTCCTGGGACAGAACTCAGGTTTGCTGACTGAGCGCTTTCCACCAGGACTCTATCTTATTTTTATACCGCCGCCGTCTCTTCTGTCTCTGCCATTTCCTCATTTTGTGATCCCAGTGAAATAACACCCTTTCCCTAACATCATTTTCGTCCTCAATGCTTCCTGGTCAGACTTCATATTGCCTGTGTTCAACTCTGTATTTTCCCACTTTCCAAACCACCACTTCACCTTAGAAAGCAATACTTGTAAAACAAAAACAAAAACAAACAACCCCCAAACAACAACAACAACAACAACAAACAAACAAACAAACCTCCAAAACAAAAACAGAAAACCATGTTTAATGTGTTGGTCACCTGGAAAAAATAGAGTGTACATTTCTTAAACATTGCCTGGGGGCTCAGGCGAGGGTATTAAACTAGGCAAGTCGTGGGGACGAATCCTCCCCCCTGTCCTCCCCTGGGCTCCAAGCTCACTCACATGTTGAAGAGGTTGAGGCCGATGCGGTACAGCCGCTTGCGCAGGGTGTCCGTGGAGAGCGTGGGGGACCTGCAGCTGGCTGGGTTCTCGCAGTGGTAGCGGGGCAAGCTCAGGATCACCGCCTGCAGGGCCTCCTTGGAGGCAGCAGCAGAAACCTCTGAGCCGGATTTGGCGGACTTGGTAGAAGCGCTGCTGCTGCTCAGCTGCTCAGAGTTGTCGCCTCCTTCGGCCTCCGCCCCTTTCCCTGCCTGCTTGGCCCCCTCCTCTTCCTCCTCTGCCTCTGTAGCTACCGCCTCCTCCACCGTGGCTTCGGCCACCGCGGGTTCCTGTACGCTCTGGGCGCGGCTCTCCGCTGCCACTGAGTCCTCACTGGGTGGGTCCATCTGTTCCGAGGCTGGGACTTCTGAGACCTCCTGAGCCACCTTGTCCTCTTGTTCGGTTTGGGCGGCCGCAGGCTCGGCTGTGGCCTGGGCGGTTTGTGCGCCCAGACAGTTGGCCACAGACAGGGAGGTGGAGGAGGAAACAGAGATGTTCTGGTTAGCGATCTGCACCGTAACGTCCCGGAAAGCCATCATGAGGGTACCGCTGTGACCCTGAGGCAGACCACCGGCCTCATCTCCAGACCCGGGGCCGCTCTCTGGCTCCCGCGCTGCCGCCTCGGTCTCCAGGCCTGGCTGTCCCGCACTTGGGTGCAGCGCCTGGTGGAGCTGGTACGCGCCACTCTCCTGCAGCGAGCACATGGTCTTGAGGCTCCAGGTGCTGAGGGCATCGTCGATGGACTTGGCCAGGGACTGCACCTGCTCGGTAAAGGAGTCCTCCAGCTCGGTGAGCGAGCCAGCGAAGGTGGGCGGCAGCGAGGGCGAGCGCCCCAGCGGGAGCCCAAGGAGCCCACAGCCCTCCAGGAGCGCCTTTTCTGCCACCAGGCTCTCCGCTGTGGGCGCCCTCACCTTGCGCAGTGAGATCCGCCGAGGTAGGCGGCTCTCCAGGAGCGAGTTACGGATCTTCTCAAAGTTTTTGCTGAGCTGGTACTGGCGAAAAGCGGTTTGGATGGTGCACGCGGCGCGTCGGGATACCAGGTGGCCCCCGTATTTGTGTTCTAGCATTTCAATCTGCAGCAGGGACAGAGAGAAGGGCTCAGTTAGGGGAAGGGTGGAGGTAGTGCTGATTAGACCAGTACAGCCCACCATGAGACCCAGGTTCCGACTCCCCAGTGCGCAAGTGCACAGCTTTACTGGGAGCCTACATCCAAAGACTCCAAGCCTGACATGCCTGAGATGCCAAGTCTTTGGAAAGACTCCTAGGGGCAAGATGGAAGATTCCACTCAGGATTTGAGATGTCCCCTGTGGTGGCGGACAGAGGCGTTAGGATGGAAGTCCCATTTAGCTAGTGTCCTGATTATTGAAGAACACTTACATCAGAGACGCACGCAGTATTTATGAGTAAAATACTTATCTTGAATTTGTATTAAAATACAGTAAAATGTACCAGCTAGCATGATATTAATATTAATAAAACATTAATAAAGATGGTTGGATCTTGGTGATGGCTGTATGGGAGTTTATTACACTATTGTTTCTTCCTTGATACACACTTAAAAATAATTAAAAATGAAAAATTAAACAGTGGTGTCAAGATCAATCAATCAAGCAAGCCACACCCCTACTGTGATTCCTGCTCACCCCAGGCACCCTCGGCATCCCTTGGCATCTGGGTTTGTGTGTCTTTGCATCACCAACCCCCAGTCCAGATTCGGGCACATGTGAGCACAATGAGACGGACCATGGTCCAAGAGTAGGATCCCTTCCAGGGCAGCCTGATCCACATCACCTTTGTGTCTATCAACAGGAGCTGTGCAGTTCGGACCAGGCTTGGTTAGAACATCTAACCTGAGCAGAGCACACACGGCATCCACGTGTTCAGGGTTCTGCCTCGTTTCCTTTGGCTCTGCTCTCTATCTCTGAATTTCTGGTTTTCTATGTGCTGTGTCCTTGCTTTCTCTACTTTATCAAGACTTCTCAAGAATGGACTAGGGATGTCACCCGTAAGAGAACCAATCCCTGACACTATTGGTGATACTTTGCTATGCTTGCAGATAGGAGCTGAGCACAGCTGTCTCCTGAGAGGCTTCACCCAGCAGCAGATATGCAAAGAGGCAGGAATGCAAAGACTCACAGTCAAACATCAGACAGAGCTTGGGTAGCCTGTGGAAGAGCTGGGGGCGGGGGGGGGGGAGGTTAGAATAGAATGAACTGGAGGGGTCAAGGACAACACAAGAAGGCCTACAGAGTCAACTATCCTGGGCTCATGGGGGCTCACAGAGACCGAATCACCAAATAAAAAACATGCAGGAATGGACCTAGGTCTCCTTACACATTTTGTAGCAGATATACAGCTTGGTCTTCCTGTGAGTCCCATAACAATTGGAGCAGAGGCTGTCTTTCTGAGTCTGTTGCCTGCATTGGATCCTGTTCCTCTAACTGGACTGCCTGGCTGAGCCTCCGCAGGAGAGGATGTGCCCTCTCTGAGGAGTGGGGGGGGTGGAGGAGATATTGAGGGGAGGGGTTTATAAGGATGAGACTGGGAGGAGAGGAGGGGCAGGAGGGTGCAACTGGGATGTAAAGTGAATAAATATATTTCTAAAAGGCTTGGGAGACATTCCGCCCATGCGCTACACCCCCAGAAGTAACTGATCATTTAACTATGCCCCTTGGAGGGCTTTGCATTTAAATAAAAGATCAGGCTAAGACTAAGGAAATAGGCTTAATTAGTATTGCAGTCTCCTTATTATGTCCCTTGAATCCTTTGTGAATGAGAAGGCAAACCTGGACTCTGAAATTATACTCAGCCTTGTCCCCTACTTACACAGTGTCCTTCTGCAACGAAAGGTTTGGATGAGCGGGCTGAGGAGGGGTCACTACCTTCTGGCATTCTCCAGGAATTAGGATGGGGGAGGGGCACAGGTAGATTTGCTACCCATGGAGCAGATGGAAAGGCAAGACCATCCCTCGATATGGCATTCTCACCTGCTTCCTGATCTACTCAACCCACCAAAGGCTGTGTCTGGGATGACTGGTACAAGGCTCTAAGCATCTTGAGGAATCCCTACAGTGGTGTTGATCTGTGTGTTGCAGGGGAGTCTTTAAGGTGATATGAAAAGCATACCAGGATGGGTTTGGAGGCACAGCTCAGTGATAGAGGCTTTGCCTAACATGTGTAAGGTTTCATTCCCAACACTGCTTTAAAAATAATCATAATAAGTATGCTGTCTATCAAATTACTATACACTTAGCAGATTAAAATAACACATTTATTTTCTCAGGTTCTTTACATCAATAGTCTGGACAGAGTTCAACTGGCTTCTCCATGAAGAGCAATATCTTTAGAGGACTTTCCCACCCGAGTCAAGACTGCATCTCCATTCTAAGCATCAGTGGACATGCTACAGTTCATCACTGGAGAACTAACAAAGCTATAATTCTTTCTCTCTAGAATAAATTCTGCAAGAGCAGGAACAGATGTCTTGGGGGCAAAAAGCCAGGTCTCTTAGAGGTACACCAAGAGCTACATAGAGAAACCAAGTAGGCTACTCTCTAGCCAAGTGATGGGTAGAATTCCAAGATGGTCCCAATGAGTCTCACCCCGCTGTATTTATCCTATGTGATTCTCTCCCTTTGAATTTGAGCTGGCTTAATTAATGTGATGATATTATTCCTGTGGGTTTCCAGTATATTAGAAACACGTTTCCAATCAACTGACTTTCAGTTAACCAAAAGAAAAATTGTCCTGATGAGTCTGATGTAATTGGGCAAACCTTCTAAAATAAAACAAACAAACAAAAACAAAAACCCCTAAGGTGGATGATTCCCTGCGTGTCTCAAACTACCATGTTGTGAAGAGTAAGATGAACAACACTGCCCTTTACCGCCATTGTTTTATTCCTTCTCGAAGACCATGAGGAGTCACTCAAGGCCTGGATTCCACATCTCTTTTCCATTTCTAATTCCTGGATAAACCAAGACTCAAGAGAATCTTGACAGGAGATAAGATTGCATAAGAAACTGAAAGAAGTTGTGGAAACCCATTACCTAACATAGTTCCAACAAGGTATAGAATCTATTTGTTGGGTATGGTACTGGTTAGGTGATTTTGTTGTTGTTTTGTTTTGTTTTGTTTATTCAACTTGACACAGTTTAGGGTCATCTGGGAAGGGAAGACCTTAATTTAGAAGATGTCTTCTTCAGATTGGTCTGCAGGCAAGCCTTTGGGGTATGTTTTTGATTAATGATTGGTGAATTTGGGAGGACCTAGCCCACTCTAATAGTGCTACTCCCCTTGGATGATGGTCCTGAGTTTTGTAAGAAAGCAGTCTGAGCAAACCGTGACAAGGGAAGCCAGTGAGCAGCATTCTTCTGTGGCCTCTGTCTCAGTTCCTGCCTCTAGGTTCCTGCCTTGAGTTCCTGCCTTGGCTTTTCTCAATGATGCACTGTGCCTTCTAAGCCAAACAAATGCTTTCTTTCCCAACTTGCCTTTGGTCAAGATGCTTATTATAGCAATCGAAAGTAAACTAGGATAGTTATCGTCACACTTAGAGGCAGAGGACTAGGCAAGGTGACCCTAAGAGAGGGTCCATCTTAAAGCTCAATGTCTGTGCTGCTTGAAAAAGCTAAACTTTAGATTCCTATCCCCGTCCTACCAATTCATTCCGATACTTCAATCCTCTCCGGTTCAAATCTGAAGTGTCTCCTAGTGGCCCATGTTAAAGTCAAGGTAAAATGTTAAGGCCTAGGTAACTGCTACCTGGCTAGCCTGCTATTATAAGGAGACTTTATCATATGTTTCTGCTGTTTCTAGGAAACTTTTAATGCTAAGTTGATTAGATATCCTGTTATGTTCTGTGCTCTTGGAAACCAGTCATGATAGAAATCAGTAGAACTCCTTTGTATAGTCACCCACAATGAGCTTGGACCTGAACCAACCACTTGGCAGCACATCCTGCACCTGTGTATAGGCTTTAATGGTGTTGCCTTTATAAGCTGCCCCTGGGATGAACCCCAGCTTAAGAGATATAAGAAACTATTTAAAATAAGATTTCCATTTTGAGTAGGGGTTGAGTCAAGTTTAAGTTCCCAAGACTTCCCTGGGAACTGACATCCTACTTGGCAGAAAGAGACATGTACATGGGTAACTGACAGCTAGTTGGCAAGTTAAGACATAACTGTTAGATAAGTCCTATCCTGGTAGGCAAGTTAAGACATGAATGTTAGACAAGGCAAGTCCTGTGCCACAGTTGAATACCCAACCAATGGGAACAGGATAAGTGTACAACAAATATATGTTCCCAAGGAAATCCCCCTCTTTCTAAACCTGATTGGAAAAATAACTTGGAACAGATGTTTGTAGATGTCAGGCTTAAAAAGTCCTGTAGGATCTTAAGTTGGGGTCAGGGTTCAGTTCAGGAATCTGGACCATGTCCCTGATTTATCAGTCTTAGGATGTGGTGTTCAATAAACCATCCCTATTTGACCGAGATCAGTGTCTGTGTGGTTTACCCAGAGATTCCAAGACCTCAACACTGTACTTTGAATACTTGTTCGCCAGTTTGTAGCACTGGTTTTTGGGAGAGTGTTGAGCCTTTTTAAAGAGGTGAGGGTCTATCTGGTGGAAATATGTATGAAAAGACAGGTTATAGCTAGCCCTTCCTATCAGTTTCTGTTTTCTGATGACAGGAACAGCCTCTAGCCGAGATGCTATGTTATGCTTTTTCTGCAATGGTGGACCAAATATCCTCAAACTGTGAGCCAAAATACATCTTTTTTTTTTCTTTAAATTGTTTCCCTTAGGTGTTGTGGTCACAGAAACACTAACCAGTTCAGAAAACTGGTGCCACAGAGGAGGTTGTTACTGTAACTAACTCTGACCATGAGATTTTGAGGCCTTTGGAACTGGTTTGTAGGAAGAAGTTGGAAGAGGGAGAACCATGGGATGCTATAAGCAGGGGTTGATCAGTTGAAGCTTGGGAGGTTAGAATGGTGATAAAAACATGGACACTAAAGAGTGTGCTCCTGAGATTTCAGATGGGAAGAAGGACTCTTTTGGGAACTGGGCTACATCCATTTGGATACAGCCTGGAAACGGTTTGTTTGCATTCTGCCTATACCCTGAAATTTTAAGGGAGACCGAATTGAAAAGCAACCTCAAGACAACACAGGCTTCAAGTTGTGATATGGCTTTTGCTGCACGCTTTCAGCCAGGTATGTAGTCACAATTTGAAACAAAGAGCCACACAGAGAGATGTGAAAATGTTGTTTGTCCACAATAGCAGCTGTGCTGGATAGTTTTATGTCAATACCACAAGCTAGAGCCATCTTCGAGGAGGGAACTTCAATTGAGAAAATGCTTCCATAAGATCAGGCTGTAGGCAAGCCTGAAGGTCATCTTTTGTATTTTAGAATTGATGGAGAAGGGCCCACCACATTGTGGATGGTGCCATCCCTGGGCTGGTGGTCCTGGCTTCTAAGAGAAAGCAGGCTGAGCAAGCCATAAAAACCAAGCCAGGAAAGAGCACTCCTCTTTGGCTTCTCTATCAGTTCCTACTTCAGGGTTCCTCCCCTGTGTGAGTTCCTGCCCTTCACTGCTTTTCATGATGAGCTGTTGTTATATGGAACTGTGAATGAAATAAACCCTTCCATCCCCAAGTTGCTTTTGGTCATGGTGTTTCATCACAGCAATAGTGGCCGCTGGAGACACTGGGTGTAAAACTGCAAATTCATTCAAAAGACTCACCTTTGAAAAGAGAGTACCACTGGGCATTCCACTTGTAAAGGCCTGCCCAGAGAAGTATTTTCCAGGGTTACCCACACAGGTTCTCAGAGGTCACAGAGGCATGGATCCATATTTTTAAGGAAGGGTTGGAAGGTCAATGGGGCCATATCCCCACTTCAGGGATTCCCTGACTGAGAAACTCATGAAACTTTGAGGATAAAATCCTGAGATACAATAAGACCTCAGGATGCTGGAGATGCAGGAGATATGAGTGTCTGTCAAGGGAACCTGTGGGCATTGGTGGAATCTGTCAAGGGAACCTGTGGGCATTGGTAGAATCTGTCAAGGGAACCTGTGGGCATTGGTGGAATCTGTCAAGGGAACCTGTGGGCATTGGTGGAATCTGTCAAGGGAACCTGTGGGCATTGGTGGAATCAGCCCCAGGGAGAGGTCATGTGGATTGCAAATGGCAGGACTGCCCAAGATTGATGGAATTCAAATGATGTCACAACCACCAGTTCTCAGGGACAGAGCTAGAAAACTTGACATTTCCCTGCCGAGTTTTGGTTTTGCAGTAGTTCTTGTTTCTATATTTTTGTTTCAATTCTTTTTTTGGAATGAGAATACTTACTTTGTATCATTGCATATTAGAATTATGTAACTCATTATCTTTTTAAACAGAAGATCACAATTAAGAGATTGCTGCGAGTCTTCATAAGACCCTGCAGTTTAGATTCCCCCCTCCAACTTTTGGGAGAATATATTCATTATTCATAGCGTTCAGTTTAATAAAGCAGTTGTTTTCAAATATATCATGTACTTTGACATATTTTCTTCTGCTCCTTCCTCTCCTTTGTTCACACTCCCCTGAGACTTGGGTTTATGATTGGTGTTGGAACTGTTAAGACTTAGATATGCTTGGATTTGGACTAAATGCATTTTGTATTATGATATCCATGGATGGAGTGTTTTGATTTGAATGTGAGATGCCCCCACTGACTCATATTTTAAATGCTCATTTCCGAGCATTTGGGGACATTTTGGTATTGTTGTGGAACTTTTGGAAGGTGGAGTCTAGCTGGCTCCTAGGGGTGAATCTTTGCAGGTTAGACCCAGGGTCTGGTTTTTGTCCTCGTCTACAGTGCTGCTGAGAGTCCTACCGCATGCCCCCTCCACTGAGGACTGAGCTGTTGCTCCAGGCCTTGCCTGTTGTGATGGGACTGAAACTATGAAACGTCTTTTTTCCCTTGAGTTGTCTCTGAGAGCTGGCTGGTCCCAGTGATGCAGACAGAATGGAAACAAAGACCTGTGAAGGCAAAGACTTCGCTTGCCATTTTCACTGCCTGGTCCCCAGTCTTTTGACAGCACACAGCATCTATATAGTGAATAAATGAGAGAACAAATTCCCCCTCTCCATACCCACCAGGTAATCCACCAGACCCAGAGCAAACAACCCCACAGCATCTGTCCCCTATGGACGCTCGGTCCCTCATCCTTCTGTTTCTCACCAGCATTTCCTGCTTCTACCCTTCTATCTGCTGCTTGTCTCCTGCTTTCTGACCTTCTCCCTCTTCTCAGAAGACTAAAATATGGCTCCACCTGACTCTCCTGTGCACAAGACAGCAGCCTACTCTTTCTCACTGAACCTCTTGGACGACTCTCGTCCTCTCTTGGCCTCCTTTCTGGACAGCCAGACTCCTGAGGAGTTACCTCCCGCTCCACCTCTTTGCCCACTTGTTCTACACACGCTACAGTTTTGAGGTCCTTCAAAGTGATGCTCAAGAAGACTAGCTATGTGGGTTCACCATCACTGGTCCTCTGAAACTTCTGGACACTCAGAACCCTTGTTCCCAGCCAGACTATCAATGCTAGACTCTAGCTATAGAATCCCATGTGTGCCAGTCACAAATGCAATTTGTGACTATTTTCAATTCTCTATAAACATTTTCCTTTTTTCCCTACCCAGTGCAGAGCATCTTCCATGTTTTCCATGTTGGGAATCTAAGGGAGCAGCATTTGATGGTTGATAATTCACAATTAATTAAGAGAGGGAAACATCTCAGGAACAGTCTTTTTCAGGACTCCAAATATATCCCCCAGCAACTGTCTTCATGCCTTGGTCACTGTCAGAATACCACCCTAATAACTTGATGAGAAAACATCACAAAAGAAAATAGCACCTTTCAGATTTGCCCCTTCTGTGCTGGTGGACCTTGGGCATGTTTTTAACATCTCTCAGCCACTAAATGAAGGCAATTTTTACTGACCATGAGGCCTGGGAAGCTTAAATGAGCTGTGAGGCTCCCAACATGTGGCGTGTGCTTAGTGAATGGTAATTATTTGAACATGACAACAATGGACACACGTGTAAGTCTCAGATCCATCTCCATCCCGACCCATGATCCCAGAACCACATGCCCAACAGCTTTACGGATATCTCTGTCAGATGCTACAAAGCCACTGTCCTGCCTCATCTTGCCCCAACCAGCTCTGCCTTCTTTGTTTGCCTCTTTGAACTTTGATTCTTACACCAGCCAGTCTAGGCATGTTCTGTGTATCCCTGTGTCCTACTTTTTCCTGTCCTCTGAGTTGTCAGACTGAAGCCCTCACTTCACCTTTTTGCAACCACGCCTGATCTTTCTGCGACAATGTCACCGAAGGAGCTGCCTGTGACTACTTACTTGGGTAGGACCATTTCTGCTTCCGTCCCTTCTTCATTCTGACACTTTATGAACCTCATCTACGTTTTAAAAACGAGATGGAAGCATGGATTTTCTGTTGGTTTAGAACCATCACCCACAGCAAACGGAAACTCTTCTCCCTTGTTTTCCAACCCAGTGGATCTGGCCAGGTCTTGTTCTTTCTATGAGGCTTATATGGCAGCCAGCCCCACGCTAACTCTCCTTAGCCACGTGAACCTCTTTGCTGGGCCCTGGCTCAGCCTCTCTTCTCCAGATACATATGTTCCCCTTTCTCCAAGACCTGTCCCAAACGTGCCTCTCTCTTCCAGAAAGCTGTCTTAATGAGCCAGCCAGCCAGTACGAAATGCTGCCCAAACTGGTCTTTGACATTTTTTCCCCAATTTGGGGGGGTATATTTAGACCTCCCACCCCCCTCTTTGTCTATTCTTTTTACCCCAGACAGGAGTGTCGGTTATTGGAGGCATTTGCTATGTTTCCGTTACCCTGGATACTCAAGCAGTGCCTAGCACAGAGCAGCTGCTCACAGGAAGCAGACATTCATTATTACTTCATCTTCCTCTGCTCCAGTCATTTTGAACAGCCATCCCCTGCTGGCTCCAGCTGTTTCCAGTACTGCCTTCCCATCCTTTATAGCCACCTATGATAATTGCGCCTCTGCCATCTCTGAATCCTCAGCACTCCCATGCTGCCTCTCAAAGCCACATCCCTTGTGCCTGGTACTGGGCCAGACCCGTAGCTGGAATTTAGTAAATGAGTGTGACCATGGGCTAAATGAACTTTTTCCTATGCTTGGGGGGAAATAAAGACTCAGACATTCTCTTTGGTCTAGGCTGGGAGCCAAATTCTCCACCCTTCCTCTTCCTCCTCCATATTTCCAGATTTTTTTCTCATAGGACTGAAAGAGCTCTGCAGTGCCCAAGGTCAGGCCTACCTAGTCACTTCAATCTGTTCTTAACAGGGACATGTGGAGAGCTAAGAGGTGATGTGGCAGCCTGGAGTGCCTAGGAAGGGGAAAGGTGTGGCTGGACCTACTGACCAAGGAACAGGTCTATTCACTTCCCCCCTGAGCCCATGATTCATAGGTAATAAATTGTGGCCCTGTATGCTTCCAAGAGAACGATCTGCCACTTTCTGCCAGGAGCAGCAGTGAGGGGTCCCCAGTGTCCTTAGAACATGCTCCCTCTTTTCAGAGGTCAGGCCAGCTGAGCCTGACGAGGGCCCTGAGAGATGGCAGCAAGTGAGAGTGGGGAAAGAGTTGTTGGCTGGGGGAGGGGCACAGTACTGAAGAGCCTGGGCTGGGTGGGATCTTCTTTCAAACCTAGGGATGGTTTCCTCTGGCTGAATTTCTCAATGGAGAATATTGAAGCCATGTTATGAGTTTCTGGACCTTGCAAATATCAGGCTGAGAGCAGAGACCCGGTGTGCGAAGCTGCTCCACTTTGAACAGCAGGTCAGGCTGAGTGCATTGATCTGTGGAGCCTACACAAATAGTTTCCTGTGATGACCGGAGATGGGAAGGAACCAGGTTAACACCATTAACTGTGTCTTACTTGGTCTTCCTATCCATGGTATGATACAGTAGCAAGATACAGATCTGGGACACAATGTAGGGCAAAGGCTTTGCACTACCCCTAACAGATAGCAGGTTCTCAGGTAGGCCTAGATGGCACCCACATGTCATTGTCTACCACAGGAAAATTAATTCTGTGGCAAAAGGGATTGTGTGTTTTGCATCATGGTGTCACCAAGTCACACAGTGAGCTAAGAGGGGAGGAATGAAGCCAAATGGGGTACCACTTCTGCCTAGTCTTGTCTTCACCCCACCCCCTACAGCCTGATACCCTGGCTCCCTTCTTACTCACTTTGAAAATCTCACCTTCCTTCAGAGTAAAAAGAACCTAGGGATGCTTCATCCCAGCACCAGAGTTCACAAATGAGGAAACAGGTTCAGAGAGGAGAGGCAATTCAGAAACAGCCAACCACCTCTTGGCAAGGTGCCTCAGGATAAGGCTGGGCTTTGAAGCTTGGGGTCTAGAAGATATGCCAAAGGAGGGGACCAAATGTCACATGTATAGATCCTGGTTTGGGGGACAATGTCTGGATGCTGCTGACCACAGCTTCATGGCCCTGAGGTTTGGCAAGATCAGGGAGCTCTACAATCTGGCCAGCCAGCCAAGATGGTTTCTTCGGCAGCCACAACAGAGAGCAGGGTGCAAACCCCTTGGAGAGCTGCAGGATTTGGGAATCACATCAGGCCCTCTATAGTACAGAGGATGTAACTGCTTCCCTAAAGGGTATGTGGAGTATGCATGCTTGCTCTTTCTGTCTCTCTGTCCCTAGATTGTACCCACAAGGATCATTGCAAGAGGAAGTGAACAGACCAGGGCAGAAGGGGTAATGGGTGTTGGAGTTGGGTAAGGGGATCCTCTTCTTGGGGCAGGGTCTTGGGGAAGTGGTCAGTGAAGTGCAGGGAAGCTTGGGGCAGATGTCTTTCACTTGCTCATTCCAGGCTGAGCATTTGCTAGAATCCAGGGGCTATGCTTAGTGCAGGAGAACTGTGTCCGAGAGCAGAGCTGCAGCTAGTGTTCCACTCCATAGCTGTCTGTGTAGATTGTACTATGAAGTACAACCTCTGCCCCGCCCCCACCGTGCCCACTCCCTCCCCCACACCGTGAGTGTTCAAAGGACAGTCCACTCAGGTCTGCAAGAGCCAGTGAACAACACGGTCCTTGTCTGTGTGAGTGGGGAGACTCCCAGTCAGCGATGTGAGTCGTGGGCACGCTACACGTGCTCACCCAGCTTGGAGCTTCTGGATGGACCTAAGTGTAAACTGAGACCACCTGAGAGACACAGTGGAGCCAGCTTAGGTTCGGCACTTCCAGTGGAGGAAGCAGCCTGTAAGAAGAACCAGAGGCAAAAAGGCTAGCCAGGGGGACTCGGGGACTATGGAAAGGAACAGTAGGGACCCTGGAGTGGGCTTGGGTCTGTGGCAGGGGGGCACAGAAAAGCTTTTGTACTGCACATAAAGGCAACCATCAAAGGCTTCAAGCAGAGAAGAGAACAGCGTGATCACAAGTGCACTTTGTAGAGATGACTCAGCCGTGCTGTGGTGGCCAGGGTGGAGAGGCCGCAGCTGAAGCTGGAGCTGGCAGGAGGTGACCCAGGGGTGCTGCTGGCAAGAGGCCTTACGTGGGGTGGTGGAAAGGGTGGGATTTGGAGAGAACTTAGAGGCAATCTCAGTAAGGGTTAAGGATGGAGATGATAGAAGGAATCAGAGAAATGTTTCCAGGTCTCAACTGGCGGACATGGAAACCTGGGTGGGGGAAAGACAGGGGAGACCATGCTTACCCACACTCCCAAACCTGAGAACTGCTGGATTACGTGTGATTGTGGGTAACCACAGGGTCAGAACAGTAATCCCTCTCTCTCAAAGAATTACGAACAGTAATAGGACCTGGTTTAAGCTTCAGGCCCATCCCCATCTCTCTGTGTCATGAAGCTGTTCCTTCTCCTTTTCAGTCTCCAAACATTTTCTTTGGATTGTTTTCCTCTGATATCTCTGATATTTGCATACATTTAAAATTAACTTTTAACTTGGCCTAACAGTGATATTTATTGTGGCACTTCATACTTTGTTTTCCTTCTGGAACAACTAGGGTTTTATTAATTTTAAGAGGGCCCTCCCTGTGGTTTAACTTCACCTTCCTGTGGTGCTGGGGATAAAGCCCAGAGTCCCATAAGCTACAAATGCGTTCTACCACAGAACATCTTTTTAATACTAGGTTCTGAGCTGGGCATGGAGGGGCAGGGGAGTGGTGGTTGGGGCGAATGGTGTGGGGATGAGGCTGAGAGGCCAAACAAGCTTCCGGAAAGGTGAGGAAACAGAAGGCCAAGGGCAGGAGCATGGGGAAGAGGAAGAAATTCAAACACAGAGGCAATGGGAACGTACAGAAAGCCTCAGAGACACGCCTACGATAGCTGAGACCCAGAGAAGGCAAACAGCTTGCCCAAGGCCACACAGATCTTTATCAGAAAATAGGGGACTTCAGTCTACTGTAAATGTGTGCCATGCTACAACTAGCTTGCTCTGGCCTCTTCAATGCTCCTTTGCCCACTTCTCCTCCTGCATGCCCTACCTGTGGTTGGTCTAGAAAGATACAAACTTCAGGCCAGGCCAGCAGTTCCTGAGACTGATTTCACATGATAGACTGAACCAGTCCTAATGGCCCAAAACGCAGTCCCACCTGTTAGAATCGGGCTCACCACGGACAAGTCACCAGTCAGACTTGAACCTGCCACAATTCTCCATCTCCTAGCATGAAAGCTAGCAGGTGGACTGCTCAAGCCAGGCCTTCTTTGGTTTGGTTGATGGGACTCTAAATGTGATTGTGATCCTTCCAGGGTGGGGAGGACTCTTGACTTTTCTCCTTGGGGCCTGAATGCATAGTTACTAAAAATGATACGCACCCCTCCCAGTACTTACTAATATCCAAGACACTTTTCTGGATGCTAAGGGTGAGTGAGGGGAGAGTAAAAAAAGATGGCTCCTGTCCCAGAGAGGCAGAGAGAATGGTGGAGTGTGCTCACAGATTACCTATGCCCCAGGCCACACTGTCCAGATCCTCATAGAGCTTCAACCAGTGAAAAAGAGCCCAGGACCTCACAGGCCAGGCATCTGTACCTAATTTTTAAGCTAAAATGCTCTCTATTCTTTATGTTCATGTTAGTGTCTCTGTATGTTCCCAGAAGGATAGAAAACAGATCTCCTCACTTTTCCATACCTCAGCCCTTCCATATTTCAAACTTGTCTTCTAGTCTCTGGTTTCTTCATGTAACCATAACCTATTCTGTTTTCCTTCTTTAGGACTTCCATAGTTCTTATTTTGCATCCAGAATGCAGAAGAGCCAAAGGAGTATGAGGTGTGGACTGCTGACTGGCCATCCCATTGTCCTATGGCTTTAAGGGATCTTCTCTGAGGCTCCTGCCCTCGGAGGAGGCCATGAGTGCTGTGTACTCCAACGTCTCTAATAGCAGAAGTCTATGAGCTCACACTCAAAGCCCTGGGCTCCTGCTCCAAGGCTGTGGTCTCACCTAACACTCAGAGTACCAAAGCTTTGGGCATTGCAAGACTACAGGCAGAATTTTAGAATTCTTCCTATTTTCTCTGACTTATGTTTTAACTGAAGCTTCTTTCCATCCATTAAGAAAAAGAAAACAATTCTCAGATTCAACTATTAGTGTTCTTGTGGCTGCTCTTCAGCCTTATCTTATCAGAACTCTCGATAGCTATAACTTTCATAGTTTTGCCCAGTGCCTTCTCAAAATGGGGGACAAAGCAGAGTCAAGGACACATTCCCTGGATGTCGATCAGGTAGAAAATGCTGATGATTTGGGGCTTTGTCTCTGTCTCACCTCCACACCTGTCTGTGTTGTCATCTGATCCATATAATCCTGCCCTGTCACATAGATAACGTGAAGGATTTTGCCAACGAGCTTTACTATAAGTCAGGCACATTGCCCACTGCTGGTCCCAACCCAGGATGATAGCTTGGCATCAACGTCCCCCAGAAGGAAAGAAGTTAGTTTGGCTTTACTCAGTCCTCCTGGCTTGCAGAGATTTGCCTTGTTCACAGGCCAAGACTGTGTTCTTCAGGGTCTACATATCACAGAGCTAGCCGGGCTATTGGCAGGAACTGGAGGCCGAGCTCCCAATCTCACAATGAGAAAAGCAATAGCCAGAGTGGTGAGGAATGGATCCCAGGTCTACCTCTCCAGGTTCAAATTTGTTTTCCGATAGACTCTTAATAGTTGCATCTCTCTCTAAGCATATGTCCCTCTCCCTGTAGGGAGGTTCCGAATGCCTGCAACTGATTAGCCTTGGAGAGTCTGTCAATCTATACACAGCCGCCGACTTTGCACCTTATTTTGCTAGTGTATGCCTAAGAATTGGGCTTTCTCCTGGAAGGCATGGAAATAAAGCTATTTCTTCTGAGTAAAGTGGAAGTGAGGACTCCCCTGATGACAGCTAGTTGTTGAGAGGTTTGCATCTTGTAAAGGGCAGAGCCCTTGGATACACTAGCTACAGGTAGTGTGGTGCAAGATGTGAACCTTGGCCCCGTAAAGGCCAGGATGGGAGTTAAGCGTAGTCTCCTGAGGAACTGGTCTCTAGGGAAGGGCAATTAGGTAGCTCAGCTGGGGAGATACATAGAAAGAAAGTGTACCTGCAGGTCCCTGGCACCCTGGACAATCCCCAAAAGGCGGGGCCCTTCAACCACCCTCCCCACACCCCCCTGGGAGGCCCTGGGTACCTGTTTATTCTTTAGGTCAAGGGAGAGTTCGTATTCGGAGGCAGCAGGAGTGTGGGAGCAGAGCGCCGTCGCCAGGGCAGGCTGCTGCCGGCCAGGAGAGGCCGCGCGGAGGGGGCCAGCCCGTGGGGAGCCCACCGCCCCTGGCCGCTCCTCCTCCTGCTGTAGCTCCGGGGCTTGAGCCTTCGGGGCATGGGCACTGGGTCTGCCGGCTGCCACCGCTGCCACCACGGAGTCCTCCATGCCCCCACCGGCCTGGGCACAGGAGCCATCACTGTGAACAGAAGGCAACGGTGCTCGGTTGGGGGAGAGGGGGATGGCGCATGTGGCCTGACCTGCCTGGAGCTAGTCCTTTCCAGAGAGAGGGGCTAATGGGATATCTCCTGCTGCTCCTCTAAGGAAGGGCTCTTATGGCTGGAAAGAGCTGCAGGCAGGGGTAAACATGAGCACATCTTCAAACTACCTGGCTTGTGAACACAGTGCTAACTACTGTGGTAGTCACTGGTCTGGTTTCATGGCTTTCACTTGGAAGGTTTACTGGGACTTGCTATATCTTTCGATGGGCTTTAGGGAGTGATATTAGAGGCCAAGCTTGGGGCTGGACCTGTGGAGAGGAGGGAGCTTGTACTACTGGGTTTAGAGAGGCCTCTAATCTTTGCTGGCTCTTCTTTCTTCCCATAGAGCCCCGAGCTGGGTGAGCTATTAATGTCTTCCTCTTGCCTACCCTAAGAAGTTAAGGAGTTAGTAATGCGGGCTGCTTCTCTCCTCTAGGCTCCAAAACTGAGCTCCACTTCAAGGCCCAGAGCTAAGCCCTTCTCTAGGAAGCTCTTCTGGATGGCCGCAGCTCTCCCTGCTCTGCCTTAGAACACTGAGAACCGTCCTCAGAGAGTCGTTGTATACTGAACAACAGAGAAAAGGGGTGTAGTTAACAGCCAGCTCCAGTCCTGCTCTGACTGGGTGGCACTGGTCATGTCTCCTGAGTCTGGGGTTCCTTCTCTGCATAACCAGGGTTAATCCTGACTTTAGTGAGTTACAGTAAGGAACACAAGAGTCTATGGATCTAAGGTCAATTCTGACCTCAGTGAGTTACCGTGAGGATCATAGGGGTCTAGTGTATAAGGGGGTTAGCACAGGCTAGGTGCTGAGCCAACTATAAGGGGGTTAGCACAGGCTAGGTGCTGAGCCAANTCTATGTGACCTTGGCCTATTAGCTGCCTTCTTTGCAACTTTATCTGTTCATCTACAGACTGGATAAGTACCTTGCAAGGTTTTGCCATCAGGAACAGATAAGCATATACCTACTGCCTAGCGCACACTTGGGCCTTAATAAATAGAGGGCATGGTTTCTTTCTGAGCCAGACTCACACAGCATGGACTATTCTTAACTAGAAGGCATTTCCTCACATTTGACCTCCTGTTAGACCTCACAAAACTGAATAATAAGGTTCTCCATATAATGTATGGCTTCACCAGCTCTCCAGATAGATTGGCTTCCTTGAGGCTTACCTGACCCCTGTTCTGGGCACAGAGAAGAGCTCCTGGTTCTGAGCATTGTCCTCTGTGAGATTGTTGGCTCCTCTCTGCCTCTGTGCAGACTCCTTGGTGGTACCTATCACAATGTGACCTTTCCTGGACAGGCATTGTCCAGAGTCCATTATGTAAACCTGTGAATTGGACCCTTGGCCATGGAGCAGAAGAGTTCTCCATGCTCAGAACCTTTACTTTGTGTCTAAGCACAGGGACTTTGCCCTGTTTAGACAGTTATTTCAAGAAATGCTGGGATTTTCATTTGGAACCACGCTGCTAAGCTATTGCAGATGGAGGGGACTAACTACTCCAAGCTAGAGGTGGTGATCTTAAGTGTATATCCCCTTGTACTTGAACCCAGAACAATGCTTCTCCCAGGACATAGGCTGTGTCTCTGCAGCTCCTTAATGGGTCAGGTTCTAGGCAGCCTAGCTATAAGTGGGAGTCATTCACTCATTCTGCAAACAAAATAGCTTCTTTACAGTTTTGCCTCTAAGAGTCTAGAGGGTATCTAGGTGATCTCAGCTCCCTTGGGCCCAGGGACGATGCACTTGCCCTGGACTTTGCTAGTATGTGAGTGGAACTGTTCACCGGGTTCTTCCTTGGTCTTGGGTGCCCGCTTCAAAAGGCAAAACAGTAGGAAGGGCTCTGAGCAAGCTTAGAGTCTGCCCATGTGACTTTAGGTCCATTTATCTACAAGGGCCAAGAGCACCAATAAAGGCTAGTCCATACTTGAGAGTGCAGTAATTTACATACAGAAAGTGACGGTCTTTGGGAGACTGAGGAACAGTCTGTTGCCCAGAGGACCCACATGTGGAGAAGGTCACTTAGGGGAGGGGGAAATTGGCCTGTGGTTTGAGGGTCACTAGATGCCTGCTGTGCATACCCCATCCTGGCCTATGTTGGCAGAGATAGATTTTCCCTTGGGTTTCTTATGACTTTTCCATGCTGTCCATTGTGTCCATTGTCAGAGCCACCTTCCTGAAATGCAATCGTCTGCCCAGGATCCCTCAATGATTCCAGGGCTGGGGGGAAGAAGTCTATTTATAATTAGCCCACTGAATGACCTCTTCACTCATCCACACTGTCGCCAAGTCTGCAGAGCCCTCTCAGGTCACCGTGCATCTCACAGGATCCTTCTCTTCCTGCACGACCCTTCCACCCACAACGTTATCCTTCTTGTGAACTCTTTCAGGACTCAATTAGTGCTTGTGGGAAGAGCCGATCCTCCTTCTATGTCCCCCTTCTTACCTTGAATGGGTAAGTTTTGGCACTTGATTCTCTTTCAGTAGTGACACTCTAATTATTTATCATTGTGCCTCTATTCTGCACTAGACTTCCATACGCACCCCCGCCTTTAAACCACAGGTACTTATTACATCAGGATGGCTCATAAGATGTGTATAATAAATGTCGATGGCTGGATGAATGAATAGGTGGGTAGATAAATATTGCTTAATCATTACTACTTTCCCAAGGGCAGAGACACTGGAGTATGATTCGGTCTGTGCTATTTTAATTGTCACCCAAGGATTGATTTCTTGCCCATCTACAAAGAGTGCTATGGGAGAATTCTCTTTGGCTATGAGTGCTATCATCCCTACCACAAACTATATCAGCAATAGAGAGCTATCTGTCCCCAAGTCATCCTCCTCAGGAATGCCCACATGACCAACTAAAACAGAATTATTAAAAGTTCACTGAGGCCCACTGGGACTCCCCCCCCCCAACCCAATGCTTATAGCAGATTGTCTAAGACTAGTGGATTTTTTTGCACTTGGACTTTGCCCCTGTTGTGTCCCTCATGTCCCAGTGGAGGTCACACAATTGCAATGCAAATAAAAAGTCGACAAATGAAGGGCACAGTATGCTGACCAAACTCACAGTGGAGGCCCAGCTTGCAGCTTCTCCTCATTTCTGGATGGCCAGGATTATCTCTGTCTTTTGTTCTTAGATCATATCCAAGACTCAAGTGGCTTTGCTAAAGCCTCTGGGTGCTTTTCCAGGGAAATGCCTACATTCTCACATCTAGCATGTTGTGTTGTAGGGACTTGATGCATGTATTCAAGTAAGAACACTCATTTTTGAGCAATGGTCACGAAGAAGTTTCTGGGTCAAGGGCTGCAGGTATCTCTGGGGACACAGGGAAGATGCTTAGAGAAGAAGCTCGACACAGCTTTGCAGAGCCAAGTCGTTATCTTCAGTGCTGATGGAATGCTTAATCAAAGGTCAGAAAGCCTGAGAGGGATAAGGTTCCTGCTTCTGCACCTGAGCAGTCAGATACCCAATGCCCTGCTCTCTCATCTGAAAAAAAAATGGGGATGTGAATACTTCCCTTCCAGGTCAGCTGAAGATGGAGTGACCTCACAGATAATCTGTGTCCATAAAGCTACCAGGGAGCTGACTTGGGAAGGGACTGTGCCCTTTTGGCTCCTTAGGAGTCCCTTGTAGGTCATACTTTCCAGTTTCAGGACCTGGAAGGGACAGGGGCAACTTGAACATAGGAGAGGGAATGGGGGCTTTGCTTGGAGAGGGGACCACCTTTCCACAGGCAGAGGCTAGCTTTCCTGGTAGTCCTGCACACTGTTGGGATAAGGTGATAAGGAAACACACAGACCCCAGGGGTCAGTGGCAGCAGATGCCCTCCTCAAGGGCCAGATGTGTTCCATTTCTGTACCACTGCGGTAGCTGCAACAATAATCACCACGGGTCTTGCTGGAAGGGTTTTGAAAGCTGAAGGACTCCCCTTTTATGTTGAGGCCCCTCCCAAGGGCCTAGATGCCCTCACTAGATTACTCCTGACTCTGCCACCCATTTTCAAAGCTCTTCTGAGACAAAGAAACAAAACATTCTCTAGACAAAAACTAACAGCACACTTCACAACCCCTCAAGATTTTTTCATCCTTTACTAAAAAAAAACATTTCTTTTTTTTTCTCCTTTCTTTGAATCAATGGAGTGGTTTTAGATGGTCAGAATGAGTGCAGGGAGCCAAGTGCCATCTCAGGCCCCAGATGGGACTAGGGAAGGGCTGAGACCAGAGAAGGCCAGTGTTAGTGACAGACAAGAACCAAGTTGTGGAGAAGGCTGAAAAATCCTACACAAGATGGGCAGAACAAGACCAGGGCTGGTCTCTCTTCCCTCTGTGTTCTCTGGCACTGGGACATCTCCCTCCCTTACAGGACTCTGCTTCCTCACCATGCAGCAGCATTCTAGACAAAAATGCCTCAATATCTAGCAGGAAAGAGAAGCTGGCTTTCCAGTTCTTGAGGCTTGTGCACCACCAGAGGCCACCCCAGCTCTTGCTTGCAACCCTCAGCCCACCCCAGGTCCCTATGCAGAAACCTCCCAGGTCTTCCCAAGAGCATTTAACACAAGCTTTCCTGGCCCAAAGTTCTTTGACCACCGTGACCCCATCTGGAAGTTAGGTCTGCCACAGAAGTCCCAGGAGGGTTCCTTCATTTCAAGCCACAGCTCCTCTGGTGGGGACAGCCCTGCTCCACCAGCTCCCTAGGGCCCCAGTTAAGATGGTTGTTTGCTTTTCATCTTGGCCTCACGGAAGCTTTGGCCTCACAGCTGCCTTAAAAGGGGCTGTTGAGTTTGTTTGGCCTCCAAGGCTTCCTATCAAAGTTCGAGCAGCTTCTTGTTTGAGTGCCAGCCCTCACTCTTGCATTCCGAGGTCATAGAGGTAGTCAGAGATGCTGGCCTTGGTGGTGAGCTGGAAGTTCCTGTTTTATAAATGCAATAAGAGCCATCACCCATCTTCCAGGTCCCAAGACACTCCAGGTGGCTTGTCTCAGTCTCCTATGGACAGAATCTCTCTAGACCCCAACCCGAACCTAATTGTCTCATGTATGATGTCTTCATGTTGACAAGCATATCATGTTCCCACAAGCATGATGGAGTTCTGGTTTGTATTAGAATTGAGGTCTGAAACCCTTCTTTGCCCTTTGCCACTACACAACTCAGTTTCGCAAATCGTGGTAGACAGCTGAGGAGCACTGTGGGCTGGCATTGTCTTGCTTCACCTGTTAGCCAGTCCTCTAGGAATCTCCTGTGTTCTGACACCCTTGTCTCCCTCAGCCTTATGGTGAGCCTCCAGAATCTTCCCTGAACATACATACACCCTAATGTAATGTCACAACTGGTTTGGGCAGTGCTTATAATTTCCAACTGCATACACACGGTGTGTGACCCCAACATTTTGAGGCTGGGGACTTAATTGTCCACCCATAAGGAACCCTCATAGGGACTTGTTAGAGTGACTGCTCAAACCTGTGCTGTGACTCATCCATGAGACAGGGCAGGGTTGCATCTTCCCACCTCTGTAGAGACCCATTGTTGTGCTTTTGTCCTGTTCAAACCCTGGCCACCCACCTTGCTTCTTCATCTTTGTCCCTGAGCTATTTCCAAAGAAGGAAGCTGTTCATAGGCTCAATATGACCACATGCCACAGGAAGGTCTTTCCTCAGGAAGATGTGTACTAGGGACTTGCTGAAAACTGTAACCTGGTACCTATTTGGTTTTTGATTTATCAATGACACCCCAGACTCATGATTTGAGGTCTTAGCCCTTGGCTGGTGGTACTGTTTTTGGAGCTGTGGTGTTATTCTCAGCTGTCAATATAGTGAAGTCTAGAATCACCTGGGAGGCTGGACTTCTGGGGAGGACTGTTGGGGATTATTTTGTTAGAGCAACTGAGGTGGGAAGATCCGCTCAATCTTTTCTGGGTTAGAGTTCTAGACTGCACAAAATGGAGAAAGTGAGCCAAATGCGCATTTGTGTTTCTGTTTCTCAACTGTGGCTACAATATGGCTGCCACCTCAACCTACCGCTGCTGTGACTTCCCTGCCATGGCAGACCTTAACCTCAAATTATGAACCAAACTCTTTCCTTAAGTTGCTTTTATCAGGGTGCTTTGTCAGAAGAGCAGTCAAAGTCACCAAGTCAGTAGGTTCTGGATGCTGGGAGAACCAGGACCCAGCCTGCAGAAGAGTCCCTAGGAGCAGGGTTTTACCCAGCCTCTTCTTCCTGCCTCTTTCTCTGCTTCCTAGTCCTCCATAATTTGGAAAACCGCTACTGCAAGCTTCCACTGCCTTGAAGTTGTTCAGTTGTCCTGCTATGCTGTCCCCTCCATGATGAACTGAAACCTTTGGAAACCTGAAGTGTTTCTATCCGGTACTGTGGTCACTATGGAAGATAACTACTGCAGGACTCTGAGTTGGATACAGCAGCATCACCAGTAGAGTAAATGTTGTTTCAAACACTCCCAGTCACTGTGGAGCAAGACCCCTTATGGTGTCCCTGGAGTCCCTCTCAGTTTTCCTCCTATGAAGCTCTTTTTACAGTCCTGCTGGCTTTTCTTGCTTCAGTAGAAAGCAAGCTAAAGTATCAGACTGGCTCCACTATTTCCCATAGTCCTAGTAGGAAGGAGTGACAGCCTGCTGCAGCATCTGAGATGATGTGCATTACCCAGAGCCTGTCCAGTACATCCCGACTTTGGGAGGAAGCCTTGGGGAACCCAGCTTGCTCGGCAGCTGTGGGGCAGGACTGAGCTATAAACCCTTCACTCTTGAGATTAAATTAATTTCTCTTCTCCGAGGAGCAGACAGGCAAGCTCTGGGCTGGCAAGGAGACTTTTCTGATATAATGCCTGGCTCTCTCTATCATCACAACCTTCGTGGTGACATCCCAGGTCTGGTTTAACCTTTCCATCTCCTGCCTGATGTCTAGAAAATCCCCCCAAATCTGTTGCCCTAGTTGTGAGGCATTCATCTGAGACAATCCTTTTATGATTCCTGCCTTAAGTAAGACCATCCATTCAGATTCTGTCTTGAATGTCAGGCTCTTTTCAGTCAGTACTGTATTTGCCACAGGTGAGAACAGACTTCTTTGGATGAGAGAGTCCCTCTTGCCATGCCAAAAAAAAAAAAGACTTCTCTCTGAGGGGCCCAGCACAGTGGCTGTTAGAATTTTGACCTGAAGTGCTCCCACAAAGCATGTGTTGGTTGGTAATCTGTGGCTCTACTAGGAAGGAGAGAAGCATTTGGGACATGAGGTCTGGTGGGAGGAAGTTGGGGCACTGGGATGTGCTCTTTAGAGGGATAGTGATATCCCAACCCTTTCTCCTCTTCTCTGTTCTCTTTTTCCCCCATGAGCCCATCTCTCCTCCTATCTCTCTTCCTCCTGGCTGCCATGAAATAAGAAACTTCCACCATCATGTATTAGTCCCCTCTACCATATGTGGTACTTCCAGGAGTCCGGAAACAATGGAATCACATGAACACTGAATACCTTTGAAACCTTGAGCTAAAATATATCTGTGTGCTTTAAGTTGTCTCCCACTGGTTCACCCCTGGCTGTTGATCTAAACACTTCTCAGTTGTATTGAAAATATTGCTTCACCACCCCTTGAGTTGTGTGTGTGTGTGTGTGTGTTCCTGCACACACTCATGCTGGAGTAGAAGCAAGAGTCTCATGTGTTCTAGGCAAATATTCTACCATCAAGCTATTCCTAGAAAGTCCCGCTTTCAAGAAGCTAGCTTCCACTGAATTCTTAGGACATGTCAGGCATCTTCCCAACTCATCACCATATCCAATGCCTCCCAAACATCCCAAGGGTGAGAGCTGTTGCTGCCCCTGCATCACGCTGATGAAGGTGAGACCCGCTAAGTGTGTAAGCACCATGCCTAGATCTGAGCTTGAATTTGAATTACTCTATTCATCACTGTCACCTACTCTACTTAGGACTGTCAAGAAGTCTCCCTGCATTCATCTTCTCCTGCTGAGCACTTCACTACTCCCTTTGGAAGGCACCAAAACCCACTGGGGACCATCTTTTGATCCCTGGAGGAGGAAGGGGACTCATGTTTTTACTAATATACAAACAGAATCTTGCTCCTTAAGGTGATCTTCCATCATGAATTAGCCAACTCATGCTGTTAAGATACATCAATCTCTTACAAATATATTTGGTAAGATATCTTCCCTGGGGACTCAAGGAATTCTTACTGACTCCCTAAGCCTTCCGAGGCTTTGGCATAGACATAGAGTGTGATGACTACACTGAGATCTCACCAGTCTGTGTGGGTTCTGGTGCCTGTGGTCCAACCAAGGTGAGACATTCAAACGTGAGTCAAAGAAGCAGGCCTCACAGCCCGCCACTGGCTGCTGCTGTCTTTGAATGGCTTCTGGTCTTCACCTCTACCAGACTCTACCGTCCTGGCCCATCTTCTCCAAAGGGACACAAAATTCTTTCCCAAGGTCGGTCAGGAGGATGCCCAGGTTGCTCGTTCCGTACTGAGAAGTGCATAGCTGATGTTGTGTCAGGACACTTCTCGTGAGGATAAAGGTAAGGGCCAACCTCCTCAGTCGTCTTTGAATCACACAGGTCCTTGGATGCCGAGCAAAAGTGTGTCAAAATCCAAAATAAAAGCTGGGATTTTACAGCACATCCCTCAGACTGTATTGAAGAAACTGAGGCACAGAGAGGGGATGTCCCTTTCTTGTTGTGCTGGCAAAAGTTCTGGGCTTCTGAGGGCACCAATTGTACATCAGCCTGAGTTTCCTCAGCTGGAATGGAGATGACAAGCCTCTTTCAATGAAGTACCCTGCCCCTGCTGCTCCATGCTTTTACAACACTGGACACATTCTCTTCACTCCTCTGGTTCTTCCTTCTGCCAGCGACAGTCGCAAACACTGGCCTTCTCCGTCTCCTCATCAGTCTTTGTCTTACTAATTTTTCTTTCGATGTGATCTCCCTATGTAGTCCAGGTTGGCCTTGAACTATTGATAACCCTGCCATAGCCTCTGGTATGTTGAAATTATAGGCATGTTGCCACCACGTCTACTGTTTGTCCTTTTAAGAGATCTTAAAAGAAATCTCTAGATGTCCCCTATCTTAAAGTATCTTAAGCCTCTAAAAAGGAAATGAGAATGCTTGATACAATTAAACCAGTCTTGCTATAAACCTGTTTCTTTTCTTTTCTCCAACTCTTGGTTTGATGGTTTTGTTTTTTTTTAAGTTTCTATTTATTTATTTATTTATTTATTTATTTATTTATTTATTTATTTATTTTTGGTCTAACATTGGGTGTCATTGTGGAATTTATAAATTATTTTTATGTGTGGGTGATAGGTTAAATGATGATGAACTAGTAAAAGTGCCTTTCAGAAGGGAAATAAGACAAAGCTCAGGAAGGTATGGATTAGAAAACCTTCAGGCCTTCAAGGAGAGGATGGTGCTCACAGGAACCAGACAAAGAACATCGCAAGGATTCACAGAAGACAGTTTCCGTAAATAAAATTAAAACAGCTTCACTAGAAAACTGGGCCATCTGTGCTAATGATGAGCACTATGGGAACCCCAAGGTACTCCTGGGGTGTGCTTCATTCTGCTCTGGAAGTCCATGAATGGGCTTCTGATGGGATCAAAAAGGAGAGGCCACATAGCTCAGGGTCAGATTTCTTCCCCTCCAAGACCTGGCGCTCTTCACTCCATTACATGGCTCCAGACCCAGATGGATGCTGTCTCTGGGGTACTTGGAAGTCCCAGTGAGGAGCAAGGCTAGACTTGCCTGTTTTTTTCCTCCCTGTTTCCTGTCCTGTATTCTATATATGGGAGGTTTATGTTCCCACCTGAGGACTAGTGGGTCAGCTCTGTCATGTCAAGGCAGGACACTGCAGGATCCCTGAAGGAGGGATCCTTTTATTCTTTTTTTGTCTCCTCTGTGATACATTGCCTCCTTGGTGTGAGGACACTGAGGCTCCAGGGCCAGGGGCCTGGCAGGCTAGGGGGTGACCCCAGGTATCTTGAAGGATATCATGGGAAGATGCCCCAGCAGTGTGACCTGGATGACTCACTTGGATGGTTTAAATCAGTGAGTGGGGTAGGTTTCAGGCAGTCTCTGGGCCTCAGTGACTACAGGAACAGGCATGTGAAAACTGTAATTGTCTAGTAAACACAAGCTGGTCCATTGATCTGCTTCGGGCCCATTACAGCCAGCTGGGTGAAGGCTGGAGGTGAATGAATTAGGGGTTTCCCCAGGCGAGTGCAGGACCTCTGCCTGATAGTCCTCCCAGAATGATCCCGCCTTGAGGGAACTAAGATGGTTGGGCATCGTCCCGTAGGTCCTTAGGACCTGCTGTAGGCATCACTGGTTATCTCGTTACCAGGTAAGGCATGTAAGTCACTACCCAAGGCAGGCATGGCAGGACCAGGGAAGCCTGGTTAGGACTGGAGGCCCTGGAGAAACTGTAATGCTGCATGCCAGAGGAGGATGCAGGCTACAAATTCCTCCTTCTCTTCCTCCTCCTTCTCCTCCTCTTTTTCTTCCTCTTCTTTTAATGGTAAGAAAACATAAAACCCAAGGTATAGAGAAACGAAATAGTAGAAGGTTGTCCACTCAAATATTATCAGTAGTTCATACTGTATGATTGGAGAGCATTTTTATTTGTCTTTTATTTCTGCATCCACTAGACTTTCAAAAGGAAATATATGTGACTTAAGATCGAATGAAATGGCTGGGTGGATTTTTCTTGAGTTCTAGAGGGGATAAACAAGTCCCAGTGTGTCAGCATCCAGGGATGTTAGGCCTTAGCGTTGGACCTGGCTCTGCTACCCGACTTCACCGGCCATGGTCCTTCTGCCACGAGTCCTTGTGTGCACTTGGGCATGGCATCTGTCTCACAGATGTGAGTATGCTGGGATGACTGCCTGGAAAAAGGGTTGAGGCAAAGGAGACGGAGCAGGCACCAAGGGAGAACTCTCTTCTGGATGCTGGGGCCCCCAGGCTTCCCAGCTGTGGGTTCCTCTTTCTCCTGCTGGGCTTCCTCTGCCACATGCCACTCCTGCCACCCACCTCCCATTACTCTAATGGAAGCCAACCGTCCTCACCTCAGTCCTATTACCACCCACGGAGAGAAGTGGGCTGCAATTCTGAGCGATGCTGGGAGGCGGCTGGCCAGCTCTTGGGTCATCCATTGTTCTGAATGTCACTGGTAGCTGCAATTACAAGCTTATTTAGCTCCCAGAGCACAGCCCTGTTTTTTTCACAGTAGTGAGGAGGAGGGAGGGAGGGGGCCAGCGCCAGGTCCCCAGACAGTGGTGGGAAGAGGGAGAAGCTGGCACATAGCTGCTGTTTCCTGCCTGGTCACAGGGAGGCCATGTGATGCTTCCTGCCCCGAGTGGGGCTCCTCTCACCCTCAGGCTCCCACTTGAGGGTTCACTTCCCTGGCTAGCAGGCACAGGCCTTTTGCCCGAGCTGTGTGGGAGTCAGTCTCTTCATCTTGCTTCAGCAGCCTCTGCCAGTCCACAATGGCTCCTTTGCACCTGGCTGCCTGCTGCCGGTCCCTGCCTCCCCTTCACAGACAGGCTTTCAGATTTACTCATTTGCAGCTCTTCCCTCTCCAACAAGCAGCGCTCACTGGCAGGCTCCAGGTCTAGAGAGAGTCATTCCTGACACAGATACCACCAGCTGGGGACCGGGGGAGACTGTCCTCTCTTTCCTATGAAGGGCTTCTCTGCTTCTTTGGGAGCCAGTGGGGGTTCCCTCTAGACCCCTATGACTTTCTGTCTACAGTGTTGGCCTCAAGATAACACAATTGAACAGATAGGCAAACTCTTGGCTCCCCTAAGAGAAGAGCCCAAGGATTAAGAAACAGGTAGGTTCCCGACTCAGCTCTGCAATAGGAGAATGATATGCTACAAACTTGTGTTGACCTTGACCTCAGCTGGAAAGCAGAGGAAAAGGAGAAGGCACTTCCAGAACTGGATAAAAGATCTTACTTGTTTTGGATTGTTTGCCACTTAAAGTCTTCTGTTGAGACCAGTTAAGTTTCTCTCCAGAAGTCCCCTGTCTGGAGACTGACAGAGATAGTAGGAAACCAGTCTGTCCATGGCGAGGAGTTTAAGGGCAGTCCAGAGGCTCTGGCATGCCTGTGCTAGCCTATAGTCTGGTCTTTGGCCTTGGCACGGTCTTCTTGAGGAGCTGTCGGTAAGTTTAGTCTATTGTCTCTGGAGGTGGGACGCCTGGCCCAAGGAAAGGGACAAAGGGTCGTGTAAGGCTCAGGAGCAGATGTTGGGATTCCATTGGCAGAAAATTTGGCTTAGTTTGGAGTTTTCCCAGAAACCAACAGACACATGAGTTGTTGAGCAGCCCTCGCAAAGGATCCAAAAGGCTAGCATCAGACCAATAGATAAAACAGATTATAGGAAACTATAAGCCAGACAGAGGGGACTATAGCTGAGATCTGGAGACAGGCCACTGATCTGGGATGACTGCCTGTCTCATGCAGAAATGACTCTGTTCCTGTTAGGAGCCTGAGAATCCCTCCTGGAACATTCTGGAGAGTCTCCCACCTCTTGTTTTTTTTCCTCCAGCACTTCTGTCTCTAACCCTATCGCCTGAACTTCTAGCAGAGATATAGCAAACCTTTGGGGAGTAAGAGAAGGGTTTTTCTACCATCCACTCCAAGCTTTGAAAACGTTCACTGTCACAGGGTACTGCACTCCTTCTTGGTGCTGCTGGATACAGCGGGCCCAGGGGAGCCACGCAGCAGACCTCGGAAGACCGTGAGAGTGGAAAAGAGGCAAGGAAAGAGTCTGCCCCCCCCCCCCCCGGGCCTTAGCATCCCTGTTCACCCTTTCCAAAGGATTCTTGTGCCTAGGCAGTGCCAGCACAATGTTCACTGAAGATGGCATTGACTGTTTGGGCAGGAGGCTACTTCTACTCTGTCAGATGAACAGTGACCATCCAAAGGAAGGAGCCAGTGCCCTCTGTCTCGTTCTGTGGTGTCACCTGTGTCCCCTCCTCTCCTCTTTCCTCCCCTCCGTTCCCCTCCTCTTGTGTCTTCCATTGCTCTTCTTCCTAACTTTCTGATGAGCTGTTTTCACTCTGTTATCCAGGTCCCCTACTAGATGGGAGCAGAGGTCTTTTCAAGGGGCCAAGTGAACCTTGTGTGGCCCAAACTTGGGAGAGACCACACAAAGTGGAGCACACCTAGCCCTTCCATTTTGTCTCCTCTCCTCCATTCTGGTAACCTTCGGGGAACCCCTACCTCTTTCTAAGCCTTGGATTAAAGAACCCACACTATGTGTCCCTCTGTTGGCCCCGAGTATCTGCCTCAGAGTCTTGTCTTTTTCTGTTACTCCTCTTAAGGACATCTGAGTAGCAATGCCTTTGGGTGTGTGTGTGTGTGTGTGTGCTTTTTTTATATTCCTCATTGTTTCCCAAGTAGTAAAAAGGGCACAATTATAGAATCATTGAATCTCAAATATGAAAATGGAAAGTATTGAGAGTTCAAGACCAGGTGTTGGTATTGACTACATATGACAGTCTGTGAATCAACCTCCCTCTCCACCCAAGATAGCAGGAGGATCTCCTGCATGCTCTGCCTCATGGAGCTACTCAGTGACATTACATGTAAATGCTACTTTCTAGACAGACCCAGCCCTTTACTCTACAGATGAGGAAACTGGGGGCCAGGGATGTTAAAGTATTAACATCATTTCCACATCTGGAGATTCAAGATGGGGCCAGAATATAGGTGATGTGAAGGAAAAAGAAACGTGAGAGATCGGCATAGACTGAGAGAAGATGAAAGACAGGGAGGTGACCGTGATGCTGGTGATGAGGAGGAGGGGGGCTGAGAAAAGCACAAGGCAGGGAGGGAGAGATGCACAGAGGGGGTGTGGTGAAAGCCTGGTGACAGGACCATAGCAAAGGTGATTGAGGCAAGAGGGAGTGTGATTGGCTTAGACAGAATGAGGACAGCACAGGGCAGGGACACCAAGCCCAGCCGTATCTCCACTGCCCTTCCTCTCCAGGTTGTCAGCTAGCCCAGTGAGGGTTGAGAAACCCTTACAGTTAAATTCAGTCTTCTTGGCCCCATTTTTGGAGGAGGAAGATTGGTAGGAAAACTGAATCTGCCACAGGAAGGCCAGGCAGAGTGTGTGGGTCGAGCATCCACTGAGCCCAGGCAGAGTGTGTAGGTCGAGCATCCACTGAGCCCAGCCACCCGGTCGGTCACAAGGAATACCCGCATGTGTGAAGTCAAAAATCATCTCTCTTGTTTGCCAAATCCATTAATTTACACAAGCTGATCAGAAGGAAGGAACGTGGCTGGGTATAGAGCAATGGGGTGTAATGACCCTGAGGAGGGGGAATCACTTATGTAGGACCAGAGGAAGGAAAGAGGAATGGGAGGATGGGAAGGCAGAGAAAAGCAAACAGACCACACAAGACTAACAGGAGGCCAAAGCAGCTCATGTTGGATGCTGGGCTCAGAGAGGAAGAGGGGTGGCAGGGGGTGGAGGAAGGTCCAGTTCGCACCTTTGGGAAGCCAGGTCAGAGCAGGCAGGCTTCTGCTCAGTGTCAGCGGCGGGGCAGCAGAATTGGTGTAGCACAGTTTCATTCCTGCAGGCAGAGAGGGAGAAGGTCAGAGTGTAAGGCCGGCTGAGCTCAGCTCTAAAGACCCCTCAGCATCTTCCCCCCCAAACCTGGATGCTCTTTCCCTACCTGAAACTCCTGCAATCAAACACTGCTCTGGAAGAGTGTGCAGAACACACTGCCCATCCATCCAGGTTTCCCCAATCATTCCTGGGTCAATTCAAACACAGGCCCTTAGCACAGTCTCCCTGGTCTACTGATCTTGTACTGAAGAGCGCATCTCTGCAGGAGGCTCCCACCCGAGATTCTCTGTTCATAGAGACCTCTTTTATTCTAGTTTTCTATAATCCTGTTCCTTAGAAGTTCTGTAAGGCAGGACACGGTCTAAACACGAGGACTTGGCATCTGTAAACCACTGTAAAGCCCACAGCACGCATGCAAAGCCTCCACATGTGTTGCCTCCCGGAAGTTTGGGGTGTGCTGCTTGGTGAGCGATGTCTGTCAGCAAGATGCCTGGTGGAGACGAGACAGTGGAAGTGCGGGTTCTCACTGGAACTCTGGATGGCATGGCCGGCTGTATTCATGTTTCACCGCTGTGGGCCTCTACCTATCAGCTCTATTGAGATAACTTGCACTTTTACTGAGATCAGGAAGTTGAACTGGAGGACTGGTTCTCAACCCTAGCTGCCTATTAGAGCCACCAGCGCCTAGGTTCTGTGCCCAAGGGACTCTGAGTTCACGTGGTCTGGCAGGGGTTCAAGCACCAGATCCCTTTATAAACTGCAGGCTGCCAAGGTCCCCTCCCCATTAACACTGTGTTCTGGTGCCTGCTTTGAGCCAACTTGGAGTAATACTACACTTGTTGTTGGGTGATGTCACTTTGTCCTGTTGTAAACTCTCTTTTCTTAAATCTAGACCTGACAGTCTAGATGCATCCTGGGTCATCTGAAAGAGGGTTCCAGACCTCCTTAAGGTGCAGAGTACCTTGTCCAAACCAACACTTTACTTAAAGCACATTTTGCAGAACAAAAAAAGGGGGAAAGTTGTGTCTCTGGGGAGCAGAGATTTTTGTGCCACTTCGCAGACCCCTCCCCCTGCCCAGACCCAATTTTGGAATCTGCCACCCAGGTACCTCCTAAGAGTCCCTGAGTTCTGAGATAGCAGATCTAGATAGGGCACAACATTCCGCTATATCCATGGAAGAAAGTAACAATGGGGCTTACCATAAATAGATAAATATAATAACACAGAGAGTATATGTTTAAGCAAGAAAAAAATCAGAAGGAAACAGAACTATAGCTTATGAGTCGGGAGATGTTTTTGAACAAAACAGAGAACAAAGATGCCAATAAGAAAAAGATATACTGGCATTGTGGTGTATCAGAGGCTGAGGTAGACAGGACAGTTTAAGGCTAGCCTGAGCCATATAACACGTTCAGAGCTAGCTAGTACTATGTAGTGAAACCCTATTGTTATACAAAATACTATTACAAGTCAAAGGCAATAGACTGGGAAGGTGTTAAGACTTGATTCTGATGTTCTCCATGGGCGCCTGTGTTTGAACACTCGGTCTAGCTGGTGGTGCTGTTTGGGAAGGCTGTTTAAACCTTTAGGACGAGAGGCATGGCTGATAGAGGTGGGTACCTGGGAGCTCTTTCTGGTCCTGTCTCTTGCTTACTGAGCTTCCAGCATCTGGATAAAACCACACTGCAAATCTCCACTACCACAGACCAGAGGTTCCCACCACCATGGTCTAAGCCATTCCAGTCCCCGTGTCTCCCCTGCCACCCTGAAATGTGACTTCTAAAACTGCTAACATGAACCTCTTGTGCCTCAAGTGGCTTCTCTCGGCTGTTCTGTTGTCAAGTTAATAGTCTTCTTACATTGAGCTCTAATGCATCCAGAAGGAAAAGACAAATCCAGGAGAGAAAAATGTGGAAATAGTTCTTGGAAGAAGAGGAAATCTAAAGAGTGGATCATTATATGAAGAGATGTTCCACATAGCTAGTAACAGGCAAAATGCAAATTAAGCCAGCACTGAGGTACCATAGCCTATTCATCAGATGGGCAAATATTAACAAGATTGCTAACTCCCAGTGTTTTAAGGCTGTGGGAGACAGGGACTCTCAGCTCTGCCTGAGTAGGTATGATTCTTATAGCTGCTTGGGGGAAGTAGAAAGGATATGTCTTCCCATCCAGAAATACCACTGCTGGGATATTTATACTTACAAGGACTCAAATATTTCTCAGAAAGGTATTTACTCCAAATGTTTAAGGGAGCATTGCTTTGTGGGAAGAAAGAACAGCTAGAAACAACACTCCAGGCAGCAAGGAATGGGTGATAAACCTGTGAGACCTTCAGCCATACCTTGTAATTACATGTCTGTCCAAAAGAGCCAGCACTTTATCTCTTGGTCTGAGAATAGATGTCCACACTTAGGGCTAAATTGGAAAATCTGGGAACCTCAATTGAGAAAATGCTTGCATCTGATTGGCCTGTAGGGAAGTCTGTGGGAGACCTTCTCTTGATTAATCATTGATGTGGAAGGGCCCAGGCTACTGTGGGAAGTGCCACTCCTGGGCAG
Source organism: Mus minutoides (assembly GCA_902729485.2). Classification (NCBI taxonomy): domain Eukaryota; kingdom Metazoa; phylum Chordata; class Mammalia; order Rodentia; family Muridae; genus Mus; species Mus minutoides. The sequence continues at coordinate 626,100 of LR749853.1, forward strand.
GTGATCCCGGCTGTGTCCCAAGCTGAACAAGCCACAGGATGCAAGCCATTGTACTGGGATCCTTGCTCCTTGGTGGTCTCTGTGTCATCTCTTGCCTCCGGAATGCAAATTAAGCTAGCACTGAGGTGCCTTCCTTCTAGAGTTCCTGCTCAGACTTCCCTCAATGGTGGCCTATTATAGTGAAGTGTAAGCCAAACAAACCCTTCCTTTCTCAAGTCGTCTTTGGTCGTCGTGGTTATCACAGCAATAGAATGCAAACTAGGACATCCCTGAATGTGGAGTCTACATGTGCGTGCTCCGTGCTTTATGTGCAGACTAAGCTGTTAACTTTGGCTACTGCAGCAGATGAAGCTGAGACAAAAAGAGAAGAGGTCAGACGTACAAGAAAAAAAGCAATGCTTGGTGCGACAGTGACCCCCCCACCCAATGTCAAAAAATCAACTATAAATTTGTGTTTATGCTATTACTGTAACTACATTAAAACTGAATGTATATTTAGATGGGAATAGAAAGTGTCAGAAACCAACACCAATACTGTTGTCACTTTAGAAATCACTTATTGATTTTTATCTTGAATTTTCTAATTTAAAGGGTCAATTATAGGTTAGGATATATCCCATGATTATAGATTTGTTGATTGGTTATTCAACTAATATGGCACTATAAAAGGGCAAGGACTGAGGGCAGTCAATGAGAGAGTGAAGGCTTGGCATGCCTAAGAGCAGGAATTCAGCATCTAATATGGCCAAAGAATAGATATAAGGGCAATGAAGAAAATAATTGGGGCTGGGATGGTAGTTCAGGAGTTAGGTGCTGGTCACCCAAATATGAGGACCTGAATTCAGGTACCCAGCTGAATTCAGCACTCCAGCTGTCAGGACACAGAGGTAGGAGGATCCCCAGAAACTTTCCAGCCAGCCAATGTTCAATCAGAATCTGCTTCCAATCTCCCTTCCCCACAAAATCTGCTTCTAATCATCTCCCCCAAACCAAAAGGAAATCCATGGAGGAAGATGCCTAGTGACTTCCACATGCACAGGAACATCCACATGTGAACATATACCTCCCACAGAAAGAGGAATCAGGAGAGCAAATAATAATAGTGAAGAGAAGGAAGAGGTAGAAGAGGAGGAAGAAGAGGAAGAGGAGGAGGAGGAGGATAAGGGAGAGAAGGAGGGAGAGGAAGAGGAAGAGGAGGAGAGAGAGAAGGAGGGAGGGGAGGAGGAAGAGGATGAGGAAGAGGAGGAAGAGGAGGAGAAGGGGGACCCCCTACACATAGAGTGATGGGGAGAGCAAATAATAATAGTGAAGAGTAGGAAGAGGAAGAGGAGGAGGAGCAGGGGAGGGAAACTAATTGTCTGGCTCTAACTACTCATGCTACAGATGAGAACTGGGGCCCAGGATAGAGACAATATATCTAGAATTGTCTTATGATCAGTCTTCCAGCTTCCTCCACTTCCTCCTCCAGCTCTGGCTTCCTGGGATACATCAGAAACTTTATAGAGAAGTGTCTGGAACCAAAAGACATTGTAATAATATCCAGCTTGAAGAGGGGAGTAGAAGGCCAGACTCTTGCAGAAAGCAGACAGGTTCAGAGCCCCAGCAATGGGAGGTGGGGTGCATAAACCAAGCGTGCAGGCAAAGCCTCACCTATACTTCTGGTCCCAGTCCATCAGCCTCTGTGTCTGCAGGAGGCTTAGAGTTCCTGGCAAGGCCATCAAGCACATAGGCAGGCAAGCAGTCTTGCCCAGCCAGGGGATGGCATTTCAGGAATGAGAACCTAGCATGCCGCAGTTACCAGCTGACATTGAGTGCCTGAGGGAACTGGATGTGATCTGCTCTGTTCTCCAGTCATGGAAGGCAGGCCCCAAGGGGCCCCAGACCCTCAGTTTTCTAACTGCACTGACAAATGCCATGGCTGATACAAGCCTAATATCTGGAAAGTCTTCTCCTCTGCAGGTATTGGCTAGTTGGCAGTGGTGCTAGGGTTCAGTCTTTGTTTAACATTATGCTTTGGGGTCCCTTGAAGGCTGAGGTTTCCACCCCTTACCCATTGTCCCTCCAGCCACTTCCCTAGAGCCTCCCCAACTCTCTAAAGGTTCCTTCCCTGTCTTCTGCTGAAGTTTGAGCTCACACTGAGTTGTGGGTTCCAATCCCTTCCTCTGCCCAAGGTCATGTTCCATGTCCTCTGACCTGAGCAGGCTAAATGTTACCTACAGCCTTTGCAGACTGATCTTTCCTCTACCTTGAAGGGGAGCGTTAAGGAGGGGGCCAAAGAACCAACTCATTCTCACTAAAGAGGAAATGGGATCTTCTGTGGGTAAGGTGCTTCCTCTGTGGTCCTCCTTCTCCAGAACTCATAGTCCATGTGTGATCATGAGAAACACACGGGCAGTTTAGGTTCTAAACTAGGGATACTCCACTAATACCTTCCCCCAAACTTCTGATAACATAAAAACCACAAGAGATGGAATTTGACAGAGAGGACACCGAGGAGACATGGGAACTGTATGTGATATACCAGGAACACAGGTCCTGGACCACAAAAGGGACATCAGTGGAAAAACAGAGAGTACAGGTCTGGGTGATCAGGATGGATGGTAGATGATTGATAAGTGACAGGTGACAGAAAAATGATGGTTAAATGAACCAAAACCCCAACAAAACCCCCTCAATAGAACAAAACTCCCTCAATAGAGGAAGAAACTGAGGCAACTTGTGTTTGTGAACTGTCAGTGGTGTGTCAAGTTTACATCTGTCTACCTCCTTCCTCACGGCAACTCTTCATGGCGTGCACTGCCAGCCCCTTTTATACACAAAAGAAAGGGGGTAGGCGACTTGTCCAAGCTTATCACAACACAACATTCCTAGGGCCATGTGCTTGATCACTTGGTCCCCAGCTAGTGCCACTGTGTTTTGGAAGTCTGTGGACCCTTTAGACATGGATTCCAGCCTATGAAGAGTCTACTCAGTTCTGGTTTGAACCAGAGCTCTTTGCTTCCTGGTCTGGCTACCATGCAAGGAGCCCTACCACACACTCCCGCTGACACCAGTGTAGCTGACCCAGCCACAGCATCCTCCCACCTGAATGATGGACTGACCACTCCTCCACTGAAAACGTGAGTCAAAATAAACACCTCCCTCTCATAAGTAAGTTTGCATCGGTATTGGATCAGGGCAACAGGAAAAGTGGTTAATACAGGCACAAGGCTGACTAAGGTACAAAGACAGCTCAACAGGCTGGTTCAGGGACTGTGCCCCTGACAGCTCAACAGGCGGTTCAGGGATTGTGCCCCTGGCCCTTTCGGGAAACCGAGATCAGTGCCTGGCACAAGGCTGGCTCTCAGAATCTTGACAAAGGTTAAAGCTCCAGGGTGGTTGAAGCTGGGAAGGAAACGATGAGTGAGCTCAGGAATTACAGCCTCACATGGTCTCCTCTGCTCAGGCCTGATGCTTACCCTGACATTGTCCTAGAGCCTGTACCCGGTTCCCTAATCAACAGGACACAGCTTCTCTCTTCTCTTTCTCTCTTCATCCTTCTCTTCCCACCCTTCTGGACAACCATCCCCACCTGAAGGAACTGTGGTCCAGGGGCTGTGAGGGCGGAATAGCAGGTTTGTTCCTGAGGTTTCTAGGGTGGGACCAGCCCAAGGCTGTCCATGTGAAGGAATAATGTTCCTGAGTGTAGTCCATTTGCCCATATAATCCAAGTGAAGCATCTCTTCCTGACCCGAGGTCTTGTCATCACCTTATCCCAGGCTGGCTTGTGGCACAGCTGTAAGGCATTGGAACCAAATGGATCCCAATCCCTATGTGTTCCCGAGTCACTTATCTTTTAGGACACCCATGTTCTCAATTGTCTCACCAGGCCAACTGCAACATCTGGCCTTGCAGGCCTTTTTTTTTTTTTTTTCCGAGACAGGGTTTCTCTGTATAGCCCTGGCTGTCCTGGAACTCACTTTGTAGACCAGGCTGGCCTTGAACTTAGAAATCTGCCTGCCTCTGCCTCCCGAGTGCGCCACCACGCCCGGCTCCTTGCAGGGCTTTTAAGAGAACAAGTACCGAAGTAAATACAAAGGCACATCATGAGAGGGGAGGACATGTAGGTGGCTTAGCATTCCTGACCACAACACCAAGTGTTGCTATGGTTGTACAGTTCCTGGAAGTCTCCCACAGCTCCAGTGAGAAGGCAAAAAGGCAGTCTGGCAGTCTCCTATAAAGTTAGATACACTCTCGCCATATGCCCCTGCAACTGTATTTACTCAAGATAAAGACACACAGGGACACAAAACTATTCATAGCAGCAGATACACATAGAAAGGGGGAAAGGAACAGTTTAAATGCCCATTTATCTGCTAAAGGGACAAGCAAATTGAAACCTATCAGTATGGTGGAATAGATGCTGTGTAAAGGGGAACCAATCCACATGCCCCAATATGGATGGATTTCCAACGTGTTCTAGTAAACCAAGGCCAGTCTGGAAAAGGCAGAGGGTCTGTTTCTGCCACATGGGAAAGGCCTGATACAGAAGGAACTTGGGTCATCTGGGGATATAAAATGCTCTACATCTTGATAATGACAGCAGTTACACAACGGCAGACGTCTGTCGGAGCATATCAGCCCATGCCCTTAGAGTGAGTGGATTTCATTGTATATAATTGGGCCCGAATAGAACGGATTTTAAAAGAGAAAAAGACCGAATCTGCGTCCCCCCTTTCTCCCTTCGTACGTTTTCCTGAGCCTATTAAGCCATTTCATCTTTAAATCCTCCCTCTACCCACAACCCCAGGTCACTTGAGTATTAACCTCCTTCCCAGCTGCGGAGGAGATGCTGTATTTCCTCCTTCCTCCTGCTAGATTGCTTTTGCAGAGACCAGATGGCTCATCACTGAGATGGAGGAGCGCAGGGGCCAGAAAATGGGACAATGAGAAACCTAGGGGTGGGATGGGAGAAATTATGGAGCCAGGCCCAAGGCCCGAGAGTCCCTGGGATGTGTGGCAGAAATTACCTGAGCTGAAGACGGACACCTGTGTGCACTGCAGCCCACTCTGGGATGCATTGTATGGGATGTAATGATGGTCATCATTAATGAGGCTCCTGTTCCCAAATTGTTTATTTCACTGAGTGGTGGGGATTTGACATGGATGGGAAGTGACCATGAGAGAAAGTTAAGTCCTGTGTAGGGCCAGGCTTTTTTAATGACTACTGCTATTAGTCACGATTAGTCTCTGCTCCAGGGACTGGCAGCCATAGTTCACTGTAGATGTCAGTGTAGATGTCCTCTGCTTAGTCTCTTACTCTGAGAGTGACAAAGAAGGATGTGGAAGATCTCAATATGGCGAGCAATAACAGCTCTTCTCGGAGCTGGCACTCACAGCACAGAAAGCTATGTTGTGTTAATCTCAGGACATGGTGACGGCCCAGTCAGCTTCAGGGCCCTGCCAGAGCCTGCCAGGGCCTGGCACCTCTACCTGGAGCCCCCGCTGCTTTCTTGCTTTCCTTTGGGGTAACCTTCTCAGATCTTCCCACTCCGGCCACTAGGAGAAAGATGGTTGACAGAGTCCTGGGTAGTGGGCATCTGGCTGTCCCCTTCAGCCAGACCCTTCTTGAGAGCACGTTGCAGCTTGTCAGGTGTCCCCCATGAAGAGGAGGCTGGCCACCAGCCACTCCAGGAACATGAAAGTTAAGGGGAAAGTGGAGAAGGAAGACCGTAAGCCTGCTGCTGTCTCATGGAAGTGTGATGTAGTCTGTTTATGCATTAGAGCTGCTTGCTAGCATTAACTTGGGCAGGGGGAGTGCAAGTTTCCTTCATGGGGCAAAAACAAACAAACAAACAAACAAACAAACAACGGCAGCTTGGGAAGTTTACACCCGCAATCTGAACACTCCAGACCAGCACTTCTCAGCCTTCCTAATGCTGCGACCCTTAACATAGTTCCTTGTGCTGTGGTGACCCCCAACTGTAAAATTATTTCGTTGTTACTTCATAACTGTAAATTTGCTACTGTCGTGAATTGTAATGTAAATATCTGATATGCAGGATATCTGATATGCAACCCCCAAGGGGGTCATGACCCCCCCACCCCAGGTAGAAAACCACTGCTTATAGAAGATGAGGCAAGAGACTTGCCGTGGGCTCATAATCACCATGGAGTAAGTAGTGACCTCCCGGCCAGTTGAGCTGCAGAGCAAGACGCTGTGTCGAAAGCCAACTCTATTTCCTTAAATAAAGCATCTAAACATTCTAATTCAAAGTCCTTGATTGTCACCGAGAAACCTAGCCCTACCTCATTCATCCCTGCTCTTGTATTGAGGAGCTGCCTGCGGTGTCCCTTAGCAGTGTATCCTCCATCACTGTGTCAGGAAGCCTTGATGAGCTTTCAGTCCTTCCAGTGCCGTGGACTTTATAGCCATTTCCTCACGGTGGAAGGAGTTAGTAAGGGATGTGTAATTACCTCACTCTGGTTTCTGTTACTGTCACCAAATTCCCAATGCTGTGTGTATCAAAAACAAAAACAACAACAAAAAAATGTCCTGGCTCAGGATTTTAGAAGTTGGAAAGTCTAAGCAGTATGGCTATGGGAGGGTCTCCCTAGCTGTACCCAAACATGGCAGCAGGCACAAGATGGCAGGTGTGTGTGTGTGTGTGTGTGTGTGTGTGTGTGACAGGGCTCATATGGTATGAGGACAAGAGAACTGAGAGAAGCAGAGCTAAGTTATGACAGGCCACCCTTGTGGGACCTAATCTGCTCTTGTGAGAATTAATCTACTGCGCTGAGGCCGACATTAATCCTTTAAAGCTCATGACCCAATCACTTCCCATTAAATGCCACCTACTAAAGGTCACAGCACCTTCAGATTTCATATATTGAAATATACTGGGAAGCAGGCTTCGGCACAAATATTGACAGGGAAAAACTACATCCAAATCTGTAGCAAAAACTGAACTTCATTTGAGAGTGGTATGGAGAGGGAATGAGTTAAAACACAAAGCGTTTGAATATGAGTTAGCTTAATCAATGGCAGCTGCTATCAACATGTGCAACCTAGGCCATTGTTTCCCTTCCCCGTGTGGCTCTGAGTAACAGGTCCTCTCTATCTCCTGACCTTCCTCCATCTCCTGCTGGCCTCCAAGGCTGTTAGCTTCATGGGCTGTTTTGTTTGGGTGCAAACACTTGCTTACAGCTCTAGTCACAAGCCCATGATTTCTCTGTCAGCTCTCCTTTCTTCCTCAGCTAGCTCCCAGAAGAGTCGATGCTAAGTGAGCTTCCCTTCCCTTTGCTCTCCTGTGCCCCTTCACTCCCCCTTGCCCCCTGCTGGCATCCGAGGTCTTCCTTAGACCCTCAGCAGCACCTTCCCATGGAGATTCACAATGATTTCATTCCCCCAAATGAGGGAGTTTTCCAGTTCCCAGTGAACTCAGCTCTAGCAGTAGTCAGTGACCAGAGCCTCCTAAAAAACATCCTCCATTCATGGTTTCTCTCCTTGGCAGAGGAGTGAGCTATTTTGCTTCCAGATCCTTTGTTTTTTTCTTTTTTTAAAATGGTAATAACAGGTAACCAGCACTGGGAGGAGGTCCAAGCAGCTGCTCCAGAGAGACCCCCAAAGAAAGGAACCACTAAGCAGCCTCAGATGCCAGCCATTTGATGACCACCCCTAAAGCTAAGGCTTGCCACCCCAGCCGGGCCTCCCTCCTTCGGCCTCTGTAGAACAGAAAAAGAGCTGTCTCCATTAAGCCCTGGACAGATTGCAGTTTTCTTTAAAGTAGAGACTTCACTGCATGCTGAGTTTGGGGCTTGATTTTTAAGACACCAGTCTCACAGCATGGTGTGGCTGTGTGCCTGCAGTCCTGCGATGCAGAGAGGGAGCCACTCATTCACGGGGAGAGAGATTTCACAGAGGCCTCGTCTCAGATCCTAGCAGAAGGCATGGCTCCCAGAACAGCAGTAGGCCGTAGATTTGTGAGACCTGCCTTCAGATGTTGTCTTCTTACTGAGATGGCTTTGGATTCACAGGCAGCTTCTCTGACCTCTTTCAGCCTGACTTGCTCAGCTGTCAAGGAGCCGCCCTGAAGCACGTACCTGTGAGCTCTCAGTGGCTCTCCTGATGACTAACTGGCTGCAACATCCAGTTTGTTTTTTTCCTGGTGCATTGCTGGGGTTTATATGCATTGCACAGCTCCCTACACTAGAATGAGCTTTCCAGAGCCACTCCTGTGGCCAATCCATTTCCACATCCAGTGCAGGACGTGGCCAGGCACATGATAGAGCAGCCGCTACTCGTCACAGAATCCATAAATAAATCCTGGCTCCTGAGGGACTCAGAAGCAATGGGGGTATGGAGGAAGTACACACACACACACACACACACACACACACACACACACGAAAGAAAGCACCAGTGCATGCCATAGGCATATGGACCTATTATTCATCATTGCCACCACGGGCTCAAGGCATATAATCCCTTTTCATATATCACCTCCATATAACCCTCACTTCACACCCATCTGGAAGGCTCTGGGGAGCTTCACTCAGAACAGAAATGCAGTTTGCAAGCTGGTGAGCCACTGACTCTCACCTACCTTTCCTGCTCCCCTCTAGCCACCTACTCCAGTCCCAGAAGGTCAGGGCTCAGGCTGCCTTCTCTGCTTCTGCTCTGCAAGCCGGGACAGTGAGCTGTCTGGGCTCAAAGTCTGGTTTAATCTGAGCCCCATCAGATTTGACAGGAGCTAGATGACTTCCCAGGGCCAGGCTGGCAGCACCCCACGAGTTGCAGACCTGAGCCTTCACTGCACCTTGCCAGCTTCCCTCAAAGGATACCTCTTCATTACTCCGCAGACCCGAGCTTGGCTGCTGAGCAAAGATGACTGCAGAGGGCTGTCAAGCGAGTGGCAGCTCCAGAGGCTGCCTCACCCTGAGCCTGAGGCCTGCTGCTCAGCACCAGAACTGCAGGAACCTAAAGCTCCCCTCCTTTCAATTGTGTGCGTGTCTTCAGGAACAGTCAAGTCTGGCCAATGATGAGACCTGCATTTGTGCAGTGGTCATGTCCTAAGAAGAGCTCCGTGCCTAATATATTCTTAATAGCACAGCCTGGTTAATACATTATGTTAATAACTATAATTATGCACTGGTGTCATTTGAACGATGGAAAACCAGAGTTAAGAGAGGTCTGATGACCTCCCGAGGACCAACAGCTAAGACTTCAGCTGTGCTTCTTGCATAACCTCAAACTGCCTCTGGTGTCCCTTATATTCCACTCCCCTACTCCGGGCCTCTGTGGGGGGCTGGACATGGGGGTGAGTGGCTTCTGGGCTGCGAATGGAAGAGCCTTGATTATGTCTTCCATAGAAAAAGCTCTAGAATTAGACAAAAACGTTGGACCTTACCCAGTCAATCACCTGTCTCATAGCTTTACCAGACCTCTAAGCGCTAACTCTGCTCACAGTATGCATCTAACATGTAGGCTCATGGAACACCTACTTTCTTCTGATAAATCAGTCAAAATGGAAAACTCAACATACTTGTGCACACCTGTTTCAGTGAGCAGAGATCCACACATTCAAGCGCACACACACACACACACACACACACACACACACACACACACACACCTCTCTTGGTGCTAGCACGTCCATGCCACAGTCCTAACTTCATGCACACATTCAGGGTACTTATACAAATGCAGAGTTCTCACCTAAACTTCTAACCCCTTAAACCTATTCTTGTACAATCTTGCACACAGAAGCACACACACACACACACACACACACACACACACACACTCTTGGATATGTAGCCTCACATGTCCATATTTTCACCCATAGCACTGTATGTTCATATGTGTTACCTGGTACACTGAGGTCAAAGCAAAGATGTTTTTGTCACCTACATGAACCCTCTTGACCATGCACATCATGGACACTGTCAAAGTCCTGTGATGACCTGTAAAGCATCATCCTGTGTCTACGTGTGGGTGACATTCACCAGCCCTGCCTGGCATGACAGAGACAAGCTAGATGGCCAATGGCCAAGTTTACAGCTATGACAATGTGAACAACTGTCATATGGGCATGGTGCCACCAGTCTTTCTGTCCCTAATCCCTGGTTTATGTCCCAGACTAGGCTTTGATTAGGGAAGAGGGACTCTTCCCTAAGACTGAGACAGCTATGTCAGGCTTTAACAGACTGCAGAGCTTGTGTGTGGGTCCAAAAGATGGCTCTTCTTTTTTTCTCTATGGCCTTGGGGAGGTCACCCTAATTTCTCAGTCCATCAAACTCTACCTCTGTGGACTAGGGATAGTGATACATTACTACCAAGGCCATGTGGATAAACGAGGTAATAAATGTCCATAAATGCCATGCCCAGAAGAAATTAAATACTTCAGGACTGAGTCTGGGATAGCAGTGAGTGACCTCTCTCTTTGGCTCTGAGCCCTTCAGCTGTTTAATGTGCTACCGGATGACATCACTCCTCTGCTCAGCCACCCCCTGACTTCCCATGAGTCAGTCTTCTACCCACAAAAAAACCCCTTTCCAACCCCTGCTCCATTCTTCTTTCCCGCTGTCACCTGTCTAGGTCTCTATATTCTCCTTCCCTTCTTGTTTCCTTAGAGCACACAATTGTCCTATAGCCCAGGGTCTTTGCATGGGTTTCTTTCCCTATAGAAAGGTGTTGGTGCAGATTCAAGCCGGGGTGTTGCAATGCTGGCAGCCAAGCCCAGCACCTGTTTTCTACTGTAAGGTTTAATTTTCCTCTGCTCAAATGTCACCTCCCCGGGGGGTCCTGCCTAGTAGCACAGCTCTCCTCACAGCCACCCTTTAATTCTCTTTCCGTTCTTATGACACCTTCACAGGTTCCCTTGTTGTATATATCATTCGCCTCCTCACCGAGAAATTCAGACATACACAATGGGAGGCCCTTTGATCTGCTGGTGAGTCCCCAGTGCCAATGACAGCAGCTGAGCCTGGCACACAGGAGGTTCTCAACAGACACAGTCTATCTCAATAGATACTGACTCCTCTCTGAGGAACATACATAAGATTGTCCATCCCCAGCAGACATACCCTCTGTTCCTTCTTTCCACTCCCTTTTCCTATTCAGCCATGCACTGGGTTTCTAGCCTTGTTCCATGCACGAAATTAGGGAGTATATGCTGGCCAATGAATGTATCCGGCTGCTCCAGCCTAATGGTTTGTAAGCAGGGAGAGGCATCAGAATCTCAGGGCTTAATTTGAACCCCTTCTAAAAGCATTCCCTTGTGACCAAGTCCAGGGCAGAGACCCAGACAGGTGCATTTTGTAAAACCTTCTCTGGGAAGCGACTGTAGTCATCCACAGGAGGCAGGGGAGAAGAGAGGCTCTCAACACCAGGGCTGCTGCCTGGCTTTCAACAGAAGAGCAACCCCATGCAGCTTGGGCTGTGGAACGGAGCAGACTCACTACGTTTTACTAGGACATATTGAGAGAAAGTCTGTAGGGCATTTATACGGCAGTGCCCACCCCGAGGTAAGTGCAAGCTCCCATTTCCTGTGCACTTACAGTGATTAAACAATTATTTTCCTCTGGGAGTCTTTGCTGATTGCTTTGCAGTGCTTAGGTTGGGAGTTTTCCTGCAGTGGGTGGCCAGTACAGGAAGCTGGCTGGTGTGCTGCTGAAAGGAGTATGCTGCCCTCCATTGTGAAGAGTAGCGCCCCCGTCACCCCAGTTTTTACAACTCTTCATGGCAAAATTCATCAGAGATCGCTTCACACATTCTATGCAATCCTCTACATCCTATCCGCCTTTTACGTTCCTTGCCCGGGAAACTTGAAACACTGTGGGCTAATCTTCGTCCCTGTATTGTATATTTTAGTGGAGTTTTTTCTCTCTCTCTCTCTCTCTCTCTCTCTCTCTCTCTCTCTCTCTCTCTCCTTAAAACAAACCCCAGAAATAACATCATTTTATTCAGCATGCATTTCTAACCAGTGAGAACTTTTAAGAGATATAATAACAGTATCATTATCACACCTACTTAAATTAATGGTAATTCTCTAATCTCTGCTAATACCTTGTCTGCATGTAAATTTCCCTGGTTGCCTTAAAAATGTCTCTTTCCAGTTTCTTCATTTCAATCAGGACGAGATCAGGCCCACACACTGCAGCATCGCTGCATCGGGTTTGCTTTTTCTCTTAAGCCCCTCTCCCTTCTCCATGAAGCTCACCCGAATCATGTTTGCCATCCAGATGACAATTGCTTAAATATTGCTGAAGACATTGGTCAGTTCCTCCTTGTCCTGCTGGGCAAGGCCGCGTTGGCAGCATCAGCAGCCTCTGCGGCAGTTCCTGGGGTCTGCCAAGCTTTTCTTACCCACCTTTGCCCACTGCATCTCAGCTCCTCCCCGTTTCCCAGCACTGGTGTGTGCCAGAGGTCTGCCCCTGGTTCTCTTTAGTCTCCCCTCCCCCCATCCCTGACTCCTCTCATTCAGTTATCGGTATTGTTCAGTCTCAAAGATTTAAAAGCTGACTCAAGTTTCTGTTTCCAGACCACCCAGAGGCCCACTCAATGTCCACCCCCCCCATAGTCCCCTCCCCCGCAAGGGTCTGCTGGACCTCTCAACCTTCACCTGTCTGAATTTCAACATCTGCCTTCTGATGACACAGGCACATGCTGTAAGGTTCGGTTTAAGAAGGGCACCAAGCCTCTTTGTCATTTGGGGCCAGAGAGTTGGGGAATACTAATGCTGTAGATTGGTCTGTGAAATATTATCTTGATTTCCTTAACTGAGGGGGGAAAGAACCACTATTGGGCAGCACCATTCCCTAGGCAGAGGATCTTGAACTCTGTAAGAGTGGACAAGGTGAGTTTAACACACGGATACAATGTATTGATTCATTCCTCTCTGCCCCTTGACTGTGGATATAATGTGAAGAGCTGTTTCCTGCTGTCTGGACTTGCTGCAAGGATGGAACCTGAAAGTGTGAGCTAAAATAAGCCCTTTCTCTCCTAAGTTGCTTTTGGCAGGGTATTTTTATCACAGCATCAGAAACTAAGACAGCCACTGAGTTCTTTGATTTTTGCCTCAGGTTATGCTCCACCCAAGCTTGGGCTCTCATCTAGCTGAACCCCAAGAGTCCAGAAGCTACCTCCTTTCCCCAGCTCTTTGTGTAGACTACCTTCCCTGTGGGGACTTTTCAACACCTGTTCATATCCCATTTTTCTTACTTCCAGTCTTCTCTACTTGCCCTTTCTCTAGAGCAGCTGACTCACCAAATACACTGTGAGTTTTCATCATTTTATTGGGGGTCCTTCTCCAATCTTGAGAGCAAAGAGAGCCCCAAAGAACAAAAGATTGCTAAACCAGAGTTCTCTTTTCACCCAAGAAACATTCTCCCTGGATCTTCAACTGGAATTTATTAATGTTCATAGCATGGGGGTTGGGGGACATTTCAAATGGAGGTCCTCAGTAATGGCTGTCTGTCTTTCACCCCTCTTGCTAACAGGAAAGCAAATGACTGCACAGAGGCAAGTTGTCCAGAACTTGCCTTCTAAAACTCCCAGCAGGCTCTGAGGAGCCAAGATTCATGACCGTGCAATGAACTCAGCAGCTATTGAGGCAGCAATTTTGATAACAAATGTGTGTGTGTGTTGGGGGGGACACAAAGTACAGAACAGCAGATAGTTACTACAATCTGTGTTAAAAGAAGCATGTATGTATGTATGTATGTATGTATGTATGTATGTATGAGGAAACTGCTCATACTGGTTGCTCTAAGATGGGGGGAAAGGTGAAGAGTATTGTGTGTGTGTAGGGGGGATAATTGGTTATATTATAGAGTTGTGGGGGAGGGGGGAGATACTCCATCAAACTGTATATACATCTTAACTTCTAAAAAAACTGTATCAATGTGCTATAAATCTGAAAAGAACAAATTAAAACAAAGGACATAATTTGACTGGTGAAATGTAAGTTACCAGGGATGTATGAAAAGTCTAAGCATTGGGGAATAGGGCAGGAACAAAGCTCCTTGAACAGGTAGAAGTGTCTAGAAGCCCAGAGCTAGAGTACCCTGACACTTGAGTGTGGTTGGATGGTTCCTGTCTGCAGCCAAAGGCTGGGGAAGTCATAGGGTTCCCAGACTCACAGCCCAGGCTTAGCAGGTCACAGACTCTGTGGCACTGGAACAAAGTCTGAGGAAAGGCCTGCTTGTGCCTAAGCTATGTGACCATGTGCCCTCTGGCTTTCGGGCTAGCTCCCTGTTTTGTGCTGTGGGGTGGGGGGTGGCTGAGACAAGTCAGAGTCATCTCAAAGGCATGCAGGAGGTTCCAGGATGGAGTCAGTCTGAAAGAAGAGAGCGATCCTGTGGAGTGAGGGGGTGAGGGGGACAGGAAGGTACGGTGGGGATGGAATAAGCTGTCCTTAAATATCTGAGGGGCTGTCAAGTATAAGAGTGAGGGAGGAGTCCTGTTCTGAGCCTTCTAGATTACTCAGGAGGTGGGACAAGCACTTCGTGCTCCCCCGAAAGCACTTCCTTCCTGTGTTCTTGCCACTGGAAGGATCTTCAGGTAACAGGAAGTACCAGTACCACATTGGGAGTTCTCCGTAGATCCATGGCTGGCCGGTCACTTTAGTCACCATTTCCCTCTCAGAGAAAAATACCAGGGCAGTACCCATAGTCAGTGGTCACAATCACAGAGTAAGGATTCAAACTCGGCCCTGAATCCTAGTCACCTAACATTTTAGCTCCAACCAGGAGGCCCTTCAGGATTCTAAGGCTGCAATTCTATCTTATAGCAAAAAGGCTGGGCTTCTTTTGCAAGAGTGTTGGGTACAAGAAAACTCTCTCTCTCTCTCTCTCTCTCTCTCTCTCTCTCTCTCTTTCTCTCTGTGTGTGTGTGTGTGTGTGTGTGTGTGTGTGTGTGTGTGTGTGTGTGTAAGAGGGGAAGGGGGAGAAAGGGCGAGAAAGGGGGAGAGAGGAGAGAAGGAAAGGGAGAGAAGGAGAGGGAGGGAGGGGGGAGTGGTGGGGGAGGGGGAGAGAAGGGAGAGAGAATGCTGAGAAGAACTGTCGACTTTAGCAAAACCATCTTCAACTAAGATCCTGTCACTCCTGCCTTTACTTCCCCTTCTCCAAAGAGAATCCCCAGTCAGACCTAGGTTAGACATCAGAAGGCCAGGCAAAGGCACTGTCAGCATCAGGTACCAGCCTTGCCCCCACACCTACTGTTAATTCTGAGGAGTAGGTGCAGCTGGCCACCACGCTGTGGTGGGGTGGATGGAGAGTGAGTGTGGGGTGTAGGAGTTTGGTGTGGGAGGGAGAGAAGGCTGGCTGGTGAGCTTGGGGCAGGAAGGACACTGAGACAGTTGAGCCCCACCCCCACCCCCCAGGAAGGGGCGGTGGGGGCAGAGGTCGGCCCACAGGTGAGGACAGCTCTTCCCCCTCCCACGCACGTGACTCAGGAGCGGGGGCGTGCGGAGGTGGGGGACGGCGGGGACGCGCGGCTTCCCCGAGGCTGGGGTGCCCGCCCCCGCGAGGGAGCGTGACGCTGGCGCGCAGAGGGGGGCGCGTGGGTCGGGAGATCCTGTGCTGTTCGTCAGCAAGCCAGCCGCCCACAATCCCAGGCCCAGCCTCCTCTGCTCTCGCCCCCAGCCGAGGGAGTCCCAGGAGTGGGTGGAGAAGGAAGGACTTTCCTGTGGGTTTGCCTGTGGTTTGAGGACCAGGCAGCCTATGGGGTGTCGCGAGTTGGAGGGGGGGCGGGGGGGGGCGAAGGGGCCGTCCTTAGGCTCGAGAAGAGAAGCCAGCTGACTGGCTGCAGAGCCCCCTCCTGCTGTTCTTTAGGTTTAAGCCCTGATGGCTACAGGGGACCCAATAGAAATTTCTAGGGTTCTTAGCTCTGGAAGCCTCATCTGGATTCCCCTTCATTCCACCCTCTGAAGGCTCAACCGGCCACAGTTCCCCTACTCCCAGAAAGAGAGCATTTAGTCTCTCTCAGGCTCCCTTCCCAGAGTCTTGCAATGAGAAGTATTCCCCACTAAGGGTTCTGCTTCATTAGTCTTGGTGAGCTCAAGGTATAGGCCAAGGGAGGAAATGGTTGTCCAGTGGAGTTGGACAGAAATTGAGGCCCAAGCTGCCAGGCTGTACCTGGGTCTGCGGGGGAGGACTGGCATCAATTCTGGCTTGGCTGTAGGATCAGAATCCAGTTGTGTAAAAGGACAGCGGTGTCAACCTGCTACCTGTACCTGACTCTGGAAGTCCTGGGGTGGTAGTAGTGTGTGTGTGTGTGTGTGTGTGTGTGTGTGTGTGTGTGTGTGTGTGTGTGTGTGTGTGTGTGTGTCTTACTGAGTAGCATGAAATAGTCAAAGCTGCTGGGCAGGGCCCCTTGTATGCAGTGGCTCTGGAAGGGAAATCCTGATGCTAGACCCAATCAAACAATTCCCAAATGCTTCGCAGAGTTTTTGTTTCTGTTGTTTTTAAATAATCATTGTGTTAAATTTTAGGACTGATTGAAAATTGTGGTAGATTGGAACCATTCATCAAGGAAGAAATTGCGGAGTTCCCTGCCTGTGCCAGGCATGGGAGCGCATTCCTGACTGCTGGAGGCAGGAGGCTGGTCTGACCTGGCAAGTTAAGAGAGGCAGCTAGTTAGTGCCAGTCGCTGGTGGCCGCAGGACATGTGGGGAGCGTCTGCAGAGAAAGCCAAGCAGGTTTCTCTCTATTGTGTTTCACTGGGCTGTAACATTGAAGCTTTGTATCTCGACCCAGAACTCCTGGGAGCAGCTCAGCCACAGTGCTGCCCACTTTCTAGGGGGCCTTCCTCCTACAGCTTTACCTTATGGGGGGGGCAGGGGATCTAGGAATCCTTCCTTTCCCAAATAGTACACCAGTGACAGGAGGATGGGTGTGGAGGTCCAGGTTTGCAGAAGATTACAGAAGTGAGGTGGGAAAGAACCAGGTAGCCACAGAGAGGGAGAGGGGGAGGGGAAAGGGGAGGGAGGAGAGGAAAAGGGGAGGGGAGGGGAGGGAAAGGTACAGGGAGGGGAAGATGAAGCTTGCCATGAAGAGAGGGAAAAAGAACCAAGAACAACCACCACCTGGCTTTCTGATAGTACTGAGTTGGCCTGATGGGCCTCACTTGGGGACTAGGGTGGATAAGGTGACAGCTGCCTCCCTGCTAGGCCTGCACAACCATGGACACACCTTCAAGCCCATTTCAGTAACACACTCACCTGGCCTCACAAACACACCTCCTCCACGTCCACCCCCCCTCCATCGGAATCTTAACATCAGTTAGGAGATGTTTCAAGAAGTGCTTGGCTGAGGGGCAGGCCTAGAGGGTTCCTGTTGGGTCCCGAGCAGAAGGGTGATTCCCCATATCCTCTTCCAACTCTTGTTTCTCCCCTGCCTTCCTCCCTCTTCTTGGGGGTGAAGAAGGATGGAACCTAGAGCTTCCTGTATGCTAACTACCACGACGCCACATCCCAGTCTTTCTCCTCTTCCAGAGATAAGGCCATGCTTTCAGACTCTACCTGGTAGACATTTTCTATTTCTCGTTCACCCTCCAAGGATATGTGTGTGACTAAGACACTCATCAGAACCTTTTCTCATGCCCGGTTGTTGGTGCGTTCCCTAGGCTAGGAGACTAGTCAGAGGGTGGGAATGAGAGGTGAGCTCTCCCTGCTCATAGACAGGAACAGTGGGCTCCATTACAGATGGACAGGCACTGTCTACCGTACACTTCATTTCCATAGCAGCCTGGAGAGCTGAGCCCCGAGATCTGCTCTTCGCGCATGCTCAGATGAGGGATAGGACGTTCAGTGCTAATTGTGAACTACAGGGGCGGGGGAGGGGTTTGTCTTCTGGTCAGCTCCTCCTCAGCCCTGACACCCCCACCCCCCTTCTCTCTGTCCACTCCAGAAGCCAAGAACACTCTTGGCTCTATGGACACCGGTTTTTCTTAACTAGCACCCTTTCATCGGAGACTGGCTCAGTGCTGAGCTCCGCTCTTGTCTCCCAAATTTCTGGTTTCATGGACCATCGACCCCTGCGTACTGCTAGGCCACACTTCCTGCTCTGTAGCAATGCCTAAACACTGTCACAGGGCATTTTACCATCCCAAACATTATCCCAAGATCCTTGAAAAGGGCAAGAGCTTTCCCAGCACCCGGGTGCGTCTTCAGTCCTTCTTTTGTGGCTTTTGCAACAAGGATGACCTCACAGGGAAGGCTGCCCTCTATAACCCAAATATAACACAACCACCGTGAGTGACCTTTGTGCCCTCCCCCCTCCCCTCAAGTGGTCTCAACTCTTACAACACATTCGTGGAAATAAGGCTACGCTTAGGTCCTCAGTAATCTCTTTATGGCCCTGTATGTCTCTGAGCCTCCTGCCCTGGACTTCAGGCAACCAATACCTTCATGTAGCCTCCTCTGGAGCTAATACTGCCCTGGGAATTGTCCACAAACACACTTCTATGTGGAAGCGGGAAGACTTATAAAGCTATATGGGTGGGTTTTATCCTGTCCTAGAAAGGAGGTTTTTAACAAAAGAGATAACCTGGAAGTGCGTAAAACCATCTCTGTGGAATTGTCGTGTGGGTGAAGAGATTCTGGAGAGCAGCCGTGGGCCTCCCACAACCCCCTGAGACGCAGGAAGTAGCTACGAGTTTGTTTCTGAGCGCCAAGGGACCATCCAGATGGGTTCTTCTAATCTGTCATCAAGAAAAGCCAGAGGAGCAGGATGAAGAGTTAAAAGAGGGGGCAGTGGGGGATGGGACTTGTAAAGGTGGAGCTTGCAGGAGAGAGGGGAGCTGCAATTGGGATGGAAGGTTAATTAATAAACAAATTAGTGGGTGAAAAAAAGAGTGAGCTCTAAACCCAGCCCTGGGACTAACTAGTTTAGAAGCAGCAGACACTTCCCCTCTGTTGAAGAAGCCTGGACCGGGTGGCCTTAAAGCGAAAGTGTGCCTCTAGTGCTGACATTTGCTTGATTCCCCAGAGGGCCCCATGAAGTCCTTGGAGCTCTGGACAAGATGAAATAACCTGATGGCAGCACAGAGCTGGGGGCCTTCTCAGGGAAGTAGGGACTCTGTCCACCCTCTGTCCACAGCAGCCTGGCATGAGGGAGGGAGAGGTACCTCGCAGTAGCACAGTGTTGGCCTTAGTTACATAACCCTCATGATCCCAGCAAAGAACAACAGCAAAACAGATTGTTCTCAGAGCACCCAGAAGTCCAACAGTCCAACACACACACACACACACACACACACACACACACACACACACACACCATTAGGGGCTTTGAGGCCACAGACGCCTATGAGAGAATCTGAGAATCTTTCATGTGTTTTCTTTTTTCTAGAAGCATCTCATTTAAGAAACTATCTGCGAGAAGTCTTATAGCCTTTAGGTCTGACCAGAGATATTAGGGTCCCCACAGTTCCCTCACATCATTTAGCATCCTAGGGGCCTCTTGTCTTTTTGGTCTCTCCCTTCTTTCTCTCCACCTCTGTGGGGGTTCCATAGTGAAGGTCTACCCTCCATCCCCAGTAGGAGCGGTCTGCAGAAAGGCCTCACTGGTCCTGCTTTGTTCTGAATGTGGAAGGCATTTCCCAGGTCCTGTCCTCACGGATCACTGTTCTCTCTGGCAGGTCACTTTGCCTTTCCCCTTGAGGAGACTGTGGCTTCCCATTTTAGGAAAAGTGGCAGAGTTCCTTCTCACCAGAGGGCATGGTGACAACCCACATGCCTTTGATATCTTAAGAGAAGGGCAGATGATCTTAAAGTGCTGCAGGAGAGCTTGCAGCTGGCATAAGATGCATTTTCGAGCTGTGAAGTTGTCACATCTCATAGAGATCACAGGCCATGGTGGCTTTGTCCTGCCCGGCTGCTTGACAAGGTCGAGCTGACAGTTAGAGCTCTGAAATACGCTGGGTGTGTGTTGTCTGGTGGTAGAGGAATGAAAGAACAAGGGGCACATGTCCAAAGGTGACCTAATAGACCAGAAGGAACCTGAGTGTGGATTCTGGTCTATTGATGTTATCTGAGACCAGATGATGCATTCATCCTTTCTTGGTCTTTAAACATTGAAATACTGTGCTGTATTAAGTGCTTAATGGGAGCCCAGAATAGTGTTAAGTAAGTAACAGTTCGGAGTTCTTAAGGACTGAAAGAAGAAAGTGGGATGAGGTGAGGTACCTCAGACCTCCTGCCTGTGTGTGCCTCTGAGATCCCAGGTTCTCAGATGCTTAGACCCTAAGTGTTCTGGGCTTCAGTGGCTCCCCAGCTTTTGAGCCGAGAGCTCCAGCTTGTCTCCTCACCGCACTCCTATCTTTTTCTTTCCGAGACGGCTTTCAGAACCAGAAATGACACCCAGATATCCCCTTCCTGCGCAGAAATTAGAAGCCCTTTGCAGCTTCTGTAGAGACCAGTACTTGGTGCTTTTCCAGAGTGAAGCAGAAAGTTGCTGCAGTGTCCCAAGCATGGAAGCCTGCCAGAATTCTCCTGGTTGAGAACCTGTCAGTGTGACAAGTGTCCCCAGAACCTCTTATGAAGCTGCTGTACTGGGTCCTGGACCATGGAGTTTATGTCTGGACCCTTGTGTGTATGGGGCGGGATGTTCTGGCTTCCCAATAAGAGAGGTTAGGGTAAAAATCTTTACATGGGGTTTAAACTCTAGCTGGGTTTCCTTTCAGACCTTGGCCCTGGCTATGGGTCCTAGCTAGCTTTTCTTTTTCATATCACACCCCCTCTCCTTCTCTTCCCACCCATCCCTAACCCAATCTCTCTCCCTCTCCTCCCCTGGAAGCAACCCTTGGAATTCAGGCTGCACAGATAGTTGCTGAATCAGCAGTACCAACTGCTGTGCCTCTTGCTTGGGTTGGGGCCAAGAGGGACCTGTGCCAGGATGGCTCTGTGGGGCCCTGTGGTGTTGCCCACACAATGTGGGAAGAGATGGGGGGAAGTAAGATGGATGCATGGGCTGAGGGATGGCTTGAGCCTCAAAAGCTGTGGGGGTTTGTTGTTGTTTGTTTGTTTGTTTGTGGATTAAAAGGTCTAGACCTTTACAAAGGTCTGGCATGCAAATTTTCTAAAGATCTGCCCTTTATCAGCCTCCAGGAGTGAATAAAAGGCTTTACTCCCTCCTCAAGTGAACCTTCCTCGGACCCCACTTTCTAACGAGTTTGTTTGGAATCCTCTGGCCGTTGATGGCAGCAAATGGACAGGGTGTGGACAGAAAGAGGAGTGAGCTATGGCAACAAGGCATGTCTAGGCTCAAGAAATGCTGAGACTGTCCCTACCCACTGACATGACTCAGGCAGAGATGCTCTGTCAGAGGGAGGAGTGACGTCTGCATGTAACACAGATGTATCCCAGGACTGAATCTGATAGACAGTTTCCTTTCTGGCTATCTTTGGCTCTTACTATTTTCTGACACAAACCCTCACCTCTAGCCAAGAAACCCTTCCATCTGGTTCCAAATTTCTGTGTATGCCCATTCTTTTTACTCTATAATATTCAGAGAGAAGACAGCTCTAGGCAGCTGCACTATGCTTACACTTGCTTAAACATTTCTAGATGTGCCTCGTTATATGTCAAGTAAGGACCAGTTCCTTTCTTCTTGTCTTTCCACAGCACAGAATTCAGGCTTTTAAAGTGACGGAACACCTGATACATTCAGCTCACTGATATAACTCCACACTCTGGAGAGCTTTCAGGGTGAGCCAGCCAGACACTTGCCACCTTCAGGAAGACCACCCTCACTCAACAGTAGAGATATCTGCTCCAGTCAGCATCCTAGACAACTCCCGATAAAAGGCATCTGCATAAATCATTGAGCTGCCCCCAGGCCCTAGGCAGTATGATGCTAAGGAGCTCTAGAGATGACTGAAGATGTGTTTCATGTGGTGCTAGGGGGTGGAGCTCGGTGCTAGAACATGTGCTTAGCATGTTCAAAGCTGAGGGCAAGATCTCCATTAGGAGAAAAACAAAGGGGGGGGGGCAGAAAGAAAAGGGGGGAAAGAAGATAAGGAGGGAAGTAATAAAGGAGGGAAGGATGCCCCAGGAGGGTAAGGGAGGAAGAGTCGAAGCCACAGTAAGTACTAAGGACACTTAGATTTTTCACACTGAGTCTGGAAGTGTGGAGAAAAGGCTGAATTTGAAGCACGACGCCCAAATCTTACCTCGATGTGAGTAATCACCTGCCTCTGGGACTGGAGACACAGAGAAGCCCTGAGATCCTAACTGAGCATGTGATTGAGTAGGTGGGCAAGTATGCTGTAATAGAAGCCATGGTCACAAAGGTAGCACAGGGCCATGTGCTTCTATAGCAAAGGGTCTTTTCCAAGTTAAGCTGAGACCTGGCTCCAGCCAGGAAAAAGATAATAATCAATTCTGTAGATGCTGTGAGCCTTGATTGAAAAAAACAAAGAGGAAGAAGCTATGCTTGCGGCTTCCATTAAATAGCATAAACATTGGGGCTTGTGCTAGCAGGAGCGGGAAGCAGGCAGAGAAAGGATGCTAACCCCTAGGGCTTCTGTAATATGGCTGTACTCACCCGCCTCCACACTGCTGCTTTCTTAGCTTGGATCCCAAGGCCAACCCCTTTGTGTGTCCCCCAGCTGAAGGAGGGAGAGAGGCCAGGCTGCACACTAATCCTCATCAGATGGCCACTAAATGATCTATCATTTCTCAGCTCCTGAGCTCCTGAGCTCCTTCCCAGTGTAGGGAAAGAAGAGGACTTCAGGAGAGAGCAGACTGTGTGGCTGGTAATGTGCGTGCGTGCGTGCGTGCGTGCGTGCGTGCGTGCGTGCGTGCGTGCGTGCGTGCGTGTGTGTGTGTGTGTGTGTGTGTGTGTGTAGACAGTATCTAACAGTGTCTGACACTTTGAACTGTTTACACATCTGTAGTCACCTATATAGACCCACACTCTCCTTTTGTAATGAGGACAGAGGAATAAGCAAAGCTTTGCAGAAAACTTGTGATCTGAATACCTTCCTGTTCCATCTCTTCCCTCTCTGCACAGTCGGGACTTAGCAAAAGCATGGGATAGAGACCAGGTGGGGCTCAGGGGCACAGATACTGGTTCTGGTCCCTTCCCTCACCCTATACATGGAGGTCTTTCTCTACCTGCTGGCTCCATCTAGCCTTGCCCCATGGACTAAGGAATGCCCAAAGAATAAACATCCACGAGGCCATGGGTAGAAGACAGAGTGAGCTAAATTCTTAATGGGCCACAGTGATTCATTCCTGAGTTCTATGGGGAAATGTTGCTTGAAGTCAGGCAAAAACATGGGAGAGAAATACCATTCCAGGGACCTCCAGCCATCCGAAATGTGCTTTACTTCACAAAGAAGGGAAGAAAGTTGAAGGGAAGTGAGGTAATTATGTGCTCACTCTTGATGTTTCTGGGCATCTAAGCCTGAAAAAGGCTGGCGACTCTGGAGAAGCTAATGTTACGATGAACCCCTTAGTGCCTAGTAACACGTTCACTGCATCTTCCATTGCCTTCCACCATGCTGGTTGCTTCTTAATTTTGGTCCATGGGAAGCAGAAGCAGGGAAGGGAAGACAGAGCTCAAGGATGTCACATGGTATTGACATGTGAGGCCGCAGAGGAATCCAGGTGATTCCTTAACCTCTGGACTCCTAGCAGGAACATCTGTATAGAAGGCATGGGCTCTCTGGGACCCTTTTGGGGACACAGAGAAGTCTTTCTCCAAGAACAAGATCAGTCATCAATTATTATCAGTCACAGCTTCCCAACAAGTTGCAAGGATATTGAGGCTGTAATAGGAGAGAAAGAGGACACCAGATATCATGAGGAGAGAATTCAAGTGAAGAATTCTAAGTGTCAGGCCTCTATGGCTGCCCCCCAGGGAAGTGAAGTGGAATTGTTCCCTCTGTTGGGGGAAAAGGCTATATAATATCTTGGAAGAATGTTGCCTTTAGCTGAGATGTGGGCATTGAGGAAAACCTGACTCTCTGGTTTTCAGACCAGGAAAAAAAAAAAAAAGACAGCCCTAAAACTGAAAGACAAATAGGCCATGGAGGATTTTTTTTGGGGGGGTCTTGAATCAGATGCTTCAGGTCTACCAAGCCAGGTCATCCTAGATCTCCACCTGTGAGCTCCTATGCTTCTGTCCAAACCTACCCTGTGATCAAGCATGCCTAGTTCACCTTTTAAACTCCACCTTGATGGGAGAGGAAAGTGAGGTAGGGGGCAGAGCAGAGGTGAGCTGTGAAGTGATGCAGCCAGTCTTCACAAGTGTGTTCCAGACATAAAGCACACGCGAGTAGGGATGAGGCACTCGGCGGCTCTCCTCACTTGCCCCTCCCTATCCTGTAGCAGCACATCATCAAGGCCACTGCTGACCAGGTACTGATTGCCACAGGGCTGTTCTTCCCTCGCCTGTCTAAAAAGAAGCAATACTGACAGGATCGCCAAGCTCTTTCAACACAGAGGAGAAAACATTACAACCCCTTTATCTCATCCTCCCACGTTCCTAAACCAGGGACCTCACAAGTGAAGAGAAATCTTGAGGCCCTAGACTCTGCGTGGGGACAATTAACATTTCTCCTGGAATCCAAGATGAGGTTTCCT
Source organism: Mus minutoides (assembly GCA_902729485.2). Classification (NCBI taxonomy): domain Eukaryota; kingdom Metazoa; phylum Chordata; class Mammalia; order Rodentia; family Muridae; genus Mus; species Mus minutoides. Next base: position 650,675 of record LR749853.1, read on the forward strand.
AATAACCAAAGGGAAACAGGGCTTGCCATAAGAGGCCACCACAGAGATTTATAGAGGCCTTACATTCAAGAAACTGCTTTCCAGCTGTCTCTGAGCTCATTGTTCTCTTCCCATGATCTGAACCCAGATAGGCTTCTGAGTCAGTGGAGAGCTCCAGCCAGGTGAGTCCTCAAGCTAAAACAGAGACATCCAGGAGTCTGGAGGGTTGTTTCTGCATACGCCTTGGCACTATAGAGGCTCAGCATAAAGATATTCACTTGGGTCAGAAGGGAGAAAGCTTTCCCAAGTGAGCCACTCCTGGCTCTGACTCCCACTGCATCAGATAAAGAGCCAGCTCCTTCCCCTGGGCAGCGCTGTCTCCCACCATTCATCTTCCTGTATCCAGCTCCCCTGCCTGATCCCAGTCCCCCCACCCCTGTCCTTTGCTTTATCCTGCCCACTCTAATCCTTGCTGCTGGACCCCGGCCCCTATAAAGCTCTTAAACGTCCTGATCAAGTCCTGTTTTGGCGTCTCACTCTTTATTTAAACAGTTGTACTATGCAAACTCCCTTCTGAAATTTTCCTAGCTTAAATCCTTCAACAGTCCAACAGTCCCCTGCTTTGGCTTAATTTTTTTTGCCCCCAACTTCCTCCCAATTTTATCGCCTTTAATTTCTGGAAGTTACCAATATCCCCAACCAGTTAAAGCCCATTCCTCTCCAACCACCACAGACCTTCCAACGCGGATCTCAAGCCCTCCTTTGCGGGACTCTCCTTGACACATTTTTCACCCAAGGCATTTTTGCCCGCTTCACTTCACAGTACTCAAGTCCTTCACTCTTACACAGATTTCCCATTTCCTCACACCCACTTGCTTCTCCCACCTCCTTGTCCCCACTCACTCGGGTCTCCTGCTCAGGACGCCCTTGCCGAGGGCGGCGGGGGATGCGTGCTGAAGCAGGGCTCCCGCAGCAGCACAACAACTCGAGGGACGCTCCTTCTCCTTGTCAGCTATGGCCCCGGGTGCCACCGGGTGCTGGTGGGGCGATTGGGGAGTCTGAACCCTGCTGCTGGCTGCCGGTTGTGGCTGCGCCAGGAGCTGTCCTTGGTGCTGAAGCGGCGGCTCCGGCGGAAGGGGTATGAGCTGTCCGTGGTCCTGAAGCGGTTCCTGGGCCGGAGCAGTGACTGCAGGAGCAGGCAGTGGGGCAGGCGGCGGCGGGGGAACCAGCCCAGGCGGAGGCTGGGCTTGCAGCAGCTGCTGGTGTTCCCACAGGCTGCGGTTCTCCGCGCTCAGCTCGTCTAGACGCCGCTCCAGCTCATCGATGCGCTGGCGCTGGGTATGGATGAGGCTTTGCTGGTTCTGCACGATGGCCGTGAGCTCCTTGAGGTAGAGCACGGCGCGCACCGGGTTCTCCAGCAGGCTCTCCATGCCGCCCGCCGCCGCCTGCGCCCTGCCTGCGCCAAGGCGGGCGGCGGGGAGCGTGAGCGCGCAGGAGCCCAGCAGCCCAACAGCTCTGGCGGTCTGTGGCCTCCCTCCCTCTCTCTCCCTCCCCTTCCCGCCGTCGCCTGCGCGTCACCGCCACACAGGCATTCGCACACGCACTGAGGGGCGGACCGGCGCCAGGGCCCACCTCCCACCTCTGGGCTTCGCGAGGAACTCAGCTTCCCGCGGGGGCGTAGGAGAGGCGGGTGGGGAGGGGAAGCAGAGGAGAAGAGGCTGGGTCGAGCAAAATACTCTATGAAAACCCAGGATGGAGATCAGTCCTACCAGGGAAGAAGGAAGAGCCAACCCAAGCAGAAGCGCTGGGTAAGTGCTATAGAACTAAGACAAAAAGGAAGCCACCAGAGAAAGATGAAGAATAAAGGAAGCTGCCAAAGACGTAGAGAAGTACAGGCACCCAGCTCTAAAAGGTCACAGTCACGTTTCCCTGTATCTAGCCACCTCAGAGGCAGGGCCTATTTTTAAGACCTTCTAGGGATGAGACACACCTGCCCTTTTGATGCTCAACAATTTGCTCTGTGGGATGTCCGTGGACAGTTATGAGACCCTAGAGAATAAGGTGTGTGCCTGTTGCTTAGTTCTGGCAGGGGTAAGTTAAGGCAGGAAGGCTGCGCATGCAGGGATTTTTCTCTGGAAATGAGATCTCATGGCTCGTTGGACCTCTCTAACAGGAAGAGAAACTAAATAGAACCTCTGAGGTTCCTGCTTCCAGAACCTTCTGAAGCATCCATTCTCTTTGACAGCTAGGAAGTGCGTGCAATTAGTAAACACTGGACTAGGAGATGATCTAATAAAAACTACCAGGATGTATTTGTTGGCTTCTTGTAGCTTATAAGCAGTGGATCAAAGACTTAATGATTAATTTTGAAAGGTGAGAGTAAGACAGAGTTGTGACCAGAGTGTTGTAGGCGTCACCAGTCTGGGGACCTCGGGAATACTTCTTGGAAGAATTAACATTTGGGGAGGGAGGGGTTTTCCTGGAAGCTCAGAGACATGAATCAACATGAAATTATCTGTTCATTTTTCAGTTTTTGCATATAACATCCACTGAATGCAGCATTATACTAGGTCAGCCAGGAGGAAAATTAAGGCAGGAAGGCTGCTAGTGCTGGATTTTCTCTAGAAATGAGGTCTCAGGGTATTTGGAGTAATAATTCATATGCAACAGTCTGCGCTCATTCTGACTACACAGCTCCGTGGATTTTTGACAGTATACACCCAATCACTCATCACTACAAACAAAAAACCTGTTACATGCAATAAGCACCCCTCTGCTCTGTTCACCTCTGTTCACCCACCCCCAGCTAAGCACTCATCTGCTTCCCCTAACCACACATTAGTTTTGCTTATTGGGGAATTTAATATTAACGAAGTCACATAATGTATACTTGCTTGTGTCTGATATGTATGTGATCCCTCCATTCTGTTACAAATACCATTATTTTCTTTTTATTTCGCAGTGGTATCAACAACAGACAGCATAGTTTTTTTTTTTCTTCCTCTACTTGCTGATGCTGTTGGTGGACGTTTCTGTTGTTTAGCACTTTTTTCTTCTTTTGCAGGTGCACGCTGACAAGTGACTCAGTGTTGTTCTGAAGCTGAGCTCGGAGACAGCTTTTGGTTCTCTCTCCTCTCTCTCTCTCTCTCTTTCTCTCTCTCTCTCTCTCCCTCTCTCTCTCTCTCTGAGTTCACTCAGTCTTTTATTGGTTACACCCTTCCTTGTTATACATTGATACATAATCAAAAGCCTTTTTATTATTTTCCTCAGACCCATTATTTTTCCTGAAAACCCCCACATAACTATTTCAGCAGAAAGCACAAAGCACATATGAAGTCACAGTCCAGCATCTGCACAAGCAAGTTAAACAATATCTCAGAACTCTCAGAAAGAAGTAAACCAAATAAACCTCCAAATCACAGGCCATCCAGGCATGAACTTGCGGTTACAGCATTACATGAGAGCAGAGAAGTAGCGTTTTTATTTTAAGAAAGAAAAGTTCATTGAGTTCACTGCACAGGGAAAATGGGCTGGGTCGTAATGAAAACACTGCTATTAGCAGTCTGCTCTGCCTGTATAGAATAAGCGGCTATTGTTACTAAAGGACAGGTGGCGATGCTTTGTCAAGAGTAAAAATCTAGAATTGGAATTCTGGATTGTTTAAATTAGGATGAAACTTCCTAGGGACCTTGCACAGTGGCTATGCTTTGGTTCCAGCAGCTGTGCTGAGGCCTCTGGTTTCTCTCCTTTCCGGGGTTTCTTTTCTCTGGGTTTAGTTCTGGTCTGACTTTTATTTTCTTTCAGTACTTGCAAGCACAGTTCCCGGGTCCTTGGCTTGCATTTTCTGAGAAGAAGTTTATGTCCATTCTTACTCCCATCATGACTCAAAAGAAGGAGAAAAGCAGAGACACGGCGAATGACTGGGAGTTGCATCCACAGGCGCGGTCTGGAGACAGCTGCTCTAAATATGTTTAAGGGTTTAAAGATATATATGAACACAATGGGGCAAGAAATATGATTTTACAAAAAAATAACTAAATGGAATTTCTAAGCAGTGTTTCACCCCCTAGGAATGTAATATCTGAAATGAAATTTATACTGGATGGGATTCCCAGCAGATATATATTGCAGAAGTTTTAAGCATCAGTGAGATCAAACATAAACTGTCTAGATTGTCTAATGTTTCTCTATAGGTCATTGAGTCTCTGGTGTCATTTTCTCAGTTTTTTAATTCTCTGTGTTACAGCTTGAAGATTCAACTGTTTAAATTTCATCCATTTCTTTATTTAAAAAATATTCTTCCAATTTCTTTCTTGGCTATGCTAGTTTTCTCTCATTTTGGGTTTTCCTTTTCCTATCCCTTTACACGTGTAGTAAATGTTTTACATTTTGATTGTGATTTCACTAAGTCCACATTTTGTTATTTTTCCTGTTTTTTGTCCTAGCAGGTAGATAGATTTCTTGGGTCTGGTTTCATTTTGAGCTTTGGTAGGTCACATCTAGGAGGAAGTCCACTCTAGAGCTAATTCATCTTTCCTACTAAGGGCTAAACTCTGTGCCATCTCTTGCAGTGTGTGCGAGTTTAAAGTGTTCAGTTCACAGCCCAGCAGTACTCAGAGTGATCCCACTGTGCTCCTTGTTATGGAGTCCCACTGTGTGCATTCCAGGTTAGTAACCATGAGGCGGGATAGAAAGATAGAACGTAAGGGGTGAAAGGGACACCTCACCTAGGAACCTTGTTGAAGCCTTTTGTCAACTGAGAATCGAGGAGTTCAACACAAGGAGTAACGTTTCATAAAGACCTTTCTCTCTCTCCAGATAAATTTGTAGAAATCTTGTCAGAACCCCCCTCTATAGTTAGATGATGTCTTCTAACCCCCTGGTGCAATTCCAGTGACTTCTGATTCACCCTTACCAGATTATAACCAAAGCAAGATACCTCCAGAGCCACCCCATAATTTCACTCACCAAAAAGAGTGTCCCTTTTAAGATGTAGCTTAATAGTTACCAACATGGTATATATGGCTAGTTTTAAGACAGTTATGACTTCTGTAGTGGCAAGCAACTATTTATTTCTAATGCTTACCCTAGATACTATAGCAGAGTCATGGAACCTAGAATAAACATTAGAGTGAAATGGTTGGTTTCCACTACAGACTTCTCTTTTGAAGTCCATGCCCATACTTGAGTATGTCTTCCTCTTTCCCCAGAGGGGGAAAAAAAACTCTCTTTCTCTTACTCAAAGAAAGAAAGAAAGAAAGAAAGAAAGAAAGAAAGAAAGAAAGAAAGAAAAGTCTTTTAGTAAACTGTAATCTTTCCCTAAGAAGTCACGCCTATGCCCTCTCTCTCACCACACCCATGCTCTCTCTCACCACACCCATGCTCGCTCTCACCACACCCATGCTCGCTCCCACCACACCCATGCTCGCTCTCACCACACCCATGCTCGCTCTCACCACACCCATGCTCTCTCTCACCACACCCATGCTCGCTCTCACCACACCCATGCTCGCTCCCACCACACCCATGCTCGCTCTCACCACACCCATGNCACCACACCCATGCTCGCTCCCACCACACCCATGCTCTCTCTCACCACACCCATGCTCTCTCTCACCACACCCATGCTCTCTCTCACCACACCCATGCTCTCTCTCACCACACCCATGCTCTCTCTCACCACACCCATGCTCTCAGGTGTATTCTATCCCCCCCCCCTATTTTTTAACAATAAGCTCCAACTCTGCCTCATACTGGTTTGTCTTGAAATTCTTTTCTGCATCTAACCAGGGATCATTTTCTTTGAGTTGAGTTCCCTAGGACAGCTAATGACCTCCTTTGGCCTCTGTGAGTGACAGCACAGAGCTGTGTCTCTGTGCCTGGTGCTGTTGACATTTGTCAGCAGATTCAAAGGGGATGCTTTCCGTTTCTGGAGGTCTTTCTTTACTACTGTCCTAGTTTGCTTTTTATTGATGAGATAAGCAACAGGTTCATATGCAGCTGTAGGAGGGAAGGGCTTGGTTCGTTTTACAGTTATAGTACATTATGAAAGGAAGTCAGGACAGGAACTCAAGGCAGGAACCTGGAGGCAAGTATTAGCTCTCCTTTTTAGGATACTATCATCTATCTATCTATCTATCTATCTATCTATCTATCTATCTATCTATCATCTATCTATTTATCTATCTATCCATTATCTATCTATCTATCTATCTATCTATCTATCTATCTATCTATCTATCTATCTATACCAGGAGTAGGACCCAGGGCCTGATGCACACTCCGCAAGTGCTCTCTCACTGAGCCACATGCTCATCCTGGATATAACATTTGAGTCTCAAGGTAGTGTTAACTTTCACAGACAAGGCAGCACTGTGGGAACTGGATCACAAGGCTTTAGAATCTAATGTTCAGGCTCTTTCCTAGATAACTGTGAGGAATGGAGAACCCTGGGAGAACAGCTTCATTATGAACTTGGGATACCCATCCTAGGCCATTCTGTGAATGGTGGCTCTTCGGTGTTCTGCTGCTTTCTGTCTTTCTCTGCCTTACTTCAAACTTCTCTTTCAGCATTGTGGAAGTCTAGCCTTTCTCCTAATGATTCCAACCAAATGGTCCAACTGGTTTCAACAGATTGGACCATTTACTCTTTCCCAAAGTCAACTACATCTTCTATCTTTCCAGTGTTTTCTACTCTGTCTAAAGTGCTCTTTCTTATCTCAAATCCCTACATGTTCAAACCCTGTCAGATGAAAGCTCTGCACCAAAGTCCCTTTGCCATCCATGTGTAGCTTCCAATGTCTCTTCTTCTTGGGGAATTCCCATATCAGCTGGCTCTAGCCCTCTCTGGTTGTCACTGTTCTCTCTGCTGCATAGTTAGTTGTGTTGCTGTCTTCACCTGCAAGACTGTAAACTCTATGAATGTCTCATGAATCTGAGTACCTACTTATTACTCCATTATGCCCAAGTCCAAGGTTTTGGGCACAATATATGTTCAAATAAAATTATGAGGTAGTAAGTTGCTGAGATAAAAAGACAAAAGGAAACAAACAATTGCTTTTTGTTGTGGGTAAAAATGCAGCCATATGAAATGGCACTCCAGGCAGTGAGCTGGTTGTCTCATTAGCTAAAATAGCATTATAGGGACAGGTATTTAAATGATAATCACCTTGCATATCATACAAGAGTCCCTGGATTTGATCTCTGGGATGGCAAAAATGAATAAATAAGAAAATAAGAAAAATAAAATTATAACTGTATTTGGATAAATTGTGTGTACAAATATATACATACCACATGTATATGTATAAGTATCACATATATTCACAGAAATAAACTTTATATTTTCTACATACACACACATAATTGGCAATAAAATATTTCAAAATCAAGAACTGTTTGACTAGAAAGGCACTAGGAGAGAACCCACCACTAGTGTTCTGCTTAATGGACATAGTATTTAACCAGATTCTAATGAGTTATTGTTACATTTATAGATTATTGCTTCTCTTCTTATCAGGGAAGTTTCTGTTTGCAGTAAATGGTGATTAACTCAGAGAGTCCACAACTGGTTAACGTGCAGAAAAATTCTAATTTTCTATGTCTCTAATGTGGAATTCCCACCCCTAAATGGGACATCCACATCACACTCCATCCTCCCAAGGCTCAGGAGTTTCCGCAGAGGGGGAGCAGAGTACGACAGCGTGGCAGATGACTACAGGGAAACAGTCTTGTGGATGCAGAGGGCAGTGACCTTACAGGGGTGTGACTGCATGCACAGGACTCGTGAAAGCTGCAGCCAGACTAAGTCCCAGCGTGGAGAGATGAAACTGACACAGGTCCCACCCCTAGTAGAGAGGAGACTGGCACGGGTCCCACTCCTAGTAGAGAAGAGACTGACACAGGTCCCACCCCTAGTAGAGATGCTATCAGCAATGATAAGAAACAATTTCTCTGAGAATGCATCTCCTTATAAGCTGACCATGCTGCAGTGGAAGGCCGCACCTTCAAGCAGTGTGAATTGAATCTGATGGGTATAAGGCGGGGGGTGTGTGTGTGTGAGGGGATGCAAAAAGCTGGATAGGTAGGGGAGGGGTGGCCTTGGAAGGGGTAAATATGGAACAAACAGATTGTACGAGATGCTAAGAGAACTGATTTTAAAAATGAGATTGTAGCACAGGTCATTTCTAGGCTCCCTCTTCGCTGTGATACACACACTCTGTGTTGGTTAATGTTAACTGTGAACTTGATCGGATTGAATCAGCTAAGAGCCGTGCATGTGTGACTGGCAATCGGAGTTTCAAATGTTGCCTGTGAGGGATGATCTCCATTAGGTTGGTTAAGGTAGGAAGGCCAAAATGAATGTCAGCAACACCACTGCCCAGACTGGGGTCCTGGGCTGAATAAATGGAGAAAGCAAACCAACCGCTGCCCGCCAGCACTTCCTGCTTCCTGCACATGGACCGACCGGGGACTGTGTCTTAGGCTCTGCCCTCATGACTTCCCTGCTAAGATGAACTATGTCTTCGAACAGAGACACTATAAACCCTTTTTCCTTAAGTTGCTTTTATCAGGGTATTTTATCCAAACAACTGGAAAAGTAACAAATATGCATATTAAAAGTAATAATTTTGCAGTAATTTGATAGTGCAACAGGGGTATTGTAATGACTTAGATGGGTAAAGACCACATGCCATTTGGTCGTCCTGGTCCTTTGTACTGAGTATCAACCATCTGTCCTTTCCTATTCCCATGGACAGTCCACCCACAGGTCACCATCTAAAGATAGGGTTTCTTGCTGCAGTACAGAAGGCCCTGGGATTCTCGCCTGGATCCGTTCATCTATAGGTGAGCAGGTGCAGCTATGGAGGAGACGCTGGGAGCATCTGCTCCAGCTCAGAAGGTCTGATGGATGCCGGACAGCTAGAATGGGCGACTAGGAATCATTTCTTTTGGTCTCCAGCCTCTGGGAAAATATCAGCTAATTCCTCTTCCCCTAAAACACAACCAGAACTTCTGGATCACGTGGCTTCATAAGGATTCTGTTGGCTGAGATGAAATTAATGAGGCTGTCAGTTTTGGGGGAATAAACCCGGCAGCCTTTCCTGGGAATGGCTGGGTCTGCTCTCTGTGGGCGTTTGCTTCCCTAGCACATAACAACAAAGCCACGGGTCCCAGTCAGCATTTTTATTTCATCTCAAGGCTCAATCAGTTCTGGTTTCTTTGGCTGTAAAATGGGCATGATGACTTGCGTTCACATAAACTCATCATGAGAGTCAAGAAACCATGGGTGTCAAATGCCGTCATATTCATTTGCTCCTCAGTGAGCCCTAAGCAAGCTACGTTCTGTTCCCACTTCTGTGTTTCACAAGTGTTAAATGAGGCTCAGAAGCAATTAATGGCTTTCTTTAAGTTTCACAGCCAAAAACAAGGGCAATAAGCAAAATTTAAAATTTAAACAAAGAAAGAACTTCTCTTCTTTATGACCTGATTACCTCTGGTGTTTATTATAACAATAGAATCTAACAAAAAACAAAAACATAGACAATCTGGGAGAGGACAGCAACTCCTCTAAAACTGTGTGATCACGAGTGTGAAACACTTGGAAGAACATCTAATGGTGTGTGGAGCAGGTAGAGAGCAGTTTTGCTGTCCTGATAGAAAATGCTACAGGTTCTGTGAAAGCAGATAGATGGCTTTGGATTCTTGCTCTCTTTCTTCCCAGCCACGTGCTCCCACAGACATACACCCCTTTCGTTCTTCACCCAAAGCCCATGGAATAGTATCATCAATCTCGCTTTACAGAAAAGGGAACAGAGGTAGAGGGGGAAATAGTTACTCACCTGAAGCTCGAGAATAGCGTAGCCAGAAGCCCCACTCTGCCCTCCTTTCTCTCAGGCACAGCCTAGGGAGGGGGCTTTCTCTGCATCTGAAGCAAACTGTGCCAGTTGGAGGATGCATTTCACAGCATGGGCCTTGGAGGAGGGCTCCAGGTTACACCATATCAGTGCATCTCAAAGGGAAGCCGTGCTCATCCCTAATTGCCTGATGGATGGATCAACGCAAGCTTGCCTGGTTCAGGTCCTCTCCGCATCTTGAAGCAGCCAGGCTCCTCTGGCTTGAGTGTAACTCATCCCACCTGCCAGTTGTCATTTCTTTGGGGTTTTTCTGAATTTGGGGGTAGAATAGAATCATGGAAAATAATAGAGGTTTTGTGAAAGGCAGATGGTTTTAATTCTCACTCTCTTCCTCCCCAGCAATGTAACTTCTTTCCAGATCCTGTCCT